>OY757013.1:40787489-40944231 GCA_963580285.1 Lucinisca nassula
GTGCCAAGGTGGTTGTCATGCTCATATACAAGTCGGAAGCCTCCATGGTGTAGTGGTTACGCTACTCGCTTTGTAAACCAGGGGTCGCAGGATCGATCCCGGGCTTCTCCAGACTTTCGGATGAGTCTTTAAACCGAGGTCCCGTCTCCGTATGACCTTAGCTGTTGGTGGAACGTAAAACTCAAACACTCACTCATATACAAGTCCACAAACCGTTAAAAGAAACAAAAGTCCAAGGTCAACATCGGTCACATTCGTGCATGTGGGACAAACTGATGAATAATGCTCAGGGTTCAAATCTCTTGTTACTCTTGGTTTTGCCTATTCATGGTCAGATCACAGAGCATGCTGTCTTTGCCTAAGGGCAAAAAAGGACGTCATTGTTCCATTCTTCAATGAGAGTTCTTTGCCGACAGATCATATACATGTACATTGAAAACTTGGGTGTTTTACAGGCTGTATTTTCTGTTTCATGCAGTCAAGCATGTTTGGGAAGATTATAAATGTTGCATGGAAATTTTCTTAGATAAATATTTTTGTGCTAATCAGCCTCGGATAAGATCCAGCCATCAATTTCTTTTGACAACCGTTTTAATTTTCTTGCGCAAATTGCATAACAAAATCGTTACAATTAGTAAAACTTGCGTCTGCATCAATGATCACATTTGCGGAAAGGTCGACATTTCAGTGTTACTGACCTTTTCTCATTATTTGCGTCTCTCGTTTGACAAGTGGCTTGAATCTTTTTAATACTTGCTGTTGATTTTCTTTAATGAACACACGTAGATTAACTATCTGAATATTGAGATAGAGGACACATGTTCCGTTGTGGAATTGGAGATTGCTTTGAAGTGTCACTTCGATATCATGTTTTAAGCTCTTCGGTGTCAAGACAGAGTATGGTTTGTGGGGAGGGGACATGTTTTATTTAATATGTTGTGCAAACAAGATGTTAAGTTGTGCGAACAAGATATTATCTTGTGCGGACAACATAATTTATCTTGTGCTGAGAACATATTATCTTGTGCGCACAACATATTATTTTGTTTGCACAACATAGATCTTGGGAAATATGTCACTTCCCGGGTTCTGTAGTTGCTTGCTATAAGTAAAAAATGATATTCTACTCCATATATTTATTCTAAACTCATAATTTACGAAACAGAGTTTCAGATTCACACATTGTCAAACTTGTCATTTGGGGAGGTGAATCGACAGTTTTACGATCGGAAATTTTGTTTAACGGCGACTTTCTCGAAAATGTCAAAATTGCAGATAGAACAATATAGCATTCAAGCGACGAAATCATTGCATTTTTTTCTGAATTTATATACTAAGTCACCATTAAATTCGTGTTCCGATAGGCCTTGTTGTAGGAGACATGTAAGTCCAACGTTGAATTTTGAAACAAAATCAAAACGTTTATTATCACAATAATTCTTCACAATCTCCAGACGTTTCGGCTTTTTACAGCCTTTTTCACGGATTTTTCTTTCAAGCTATCACATATTTTTCCTATTCATCTTTCCACCATATTTAATGTTTTTGTTATGCCAAACGTTGCCGCGGCGTCATGACGTCGGATTCCCGACATCATAACGTCGCAACCCTGTTTGGCGCCAAAAACCTAGGACCAGCTGTTCAAAGCATCGGTAGTCCAACAAGCTCTTTAGTGGTCATATTGTTAGCTGTTCTAACAAGTTTAATATGTATTTTTTTTTTTTTTTTTTTTTTTGGTTGAAAAACTGCGAGCAGCCCTTGCATACGAAAAAGCTGCTCACATTTTTACAGCAAAATTATTAGCACACCTGCCACAACAAATGATCAAAGTTTTAGCGATCCAATAACCAACTGAACAACTGGCCCATGAACAATATTGAAAATCAATGCTGCTACAATCATGTAACTCTATCAGTGATGCCTTATGTCAAAGTGAAAAGCTAAGGCTCTGTCGCGGCTGCTTATCTTTACAGTCCCGCCAGAGCCCCCGCTGTTCGCCCACAAATAGAACGGAACAAACTCATCCCCCCCCCCCCCCCCGACACTCACAGCACTAAAGCAAACTTACATCTACACTAATTGGAGAACACCTGAGAAACATACCTACGAACCAATAATAAAATGATCTAACAATAAGAACAATATTTCCGACAGCAACAACAGTAATAATAAAAAACTACAATATAAACCCCTTTTGTACCAATTAGAATCTTCCACCCTACACACAGCAGAAGTTCATCCCGAAAACCAGGGGTGTCAGATTGCGCTCCCTTCAAATTTAGGCTGGAAAATGGCCTAGCGTTTTGCAAACAGAGCAGGCCCCGACCAGACGCCGCATCCTGCGGCGTCCGATCTCGGCCCGCACTGCTTGCCAACTACCAAATTTTGGCTGGAAAATGGCCTAGCGCTATGCAAACAGTGCAGGCCCCGATCAGACGCCGCATCCCGCTGCGTCCGACCCGGGCTCGCACTGTTTGCCAACTACCAAATTTTGGCTGGAAAATGGCCTATCGTTGGGCCAACACTGCAGGCCCCAACCAGACTCCGCATCCTGCGGCGTCCGATCTCGGCCCGCACTGCTTGCCAACTACCAAATTTTGGCTGGAAAATGGCCTAGCGCTATGCAAACAGTGCAGGCCCCGATCAGACGCCGCATCCCGCTGCGTCCGACCCGGGCTCGCACTGTTTGCCAACTACTGATTTTTTTTTTTTTTTTTTTTTTTGGTGGAAAATGGCCTATGGTTATGCAAACAGTGCAGGCCCCGATCAGACGCCGCATGCTGCGGCGTCTGATCTAGGCCCGAACCGCTTGCCAACTACCAAATTTTGGCTGGAAAAGGGCCCAGCATTACGCAAACATTGCAGGCCCCGATCAGACGCCGCATCCTGCAGCGTCCAATCCGGGCCCGCACTGCTTGCCATCCACCAAACCTTGGCTGGAAAATGGCCCAGCGTTATGCAAACAGTGCAGGCCCCGATCAGACGCCGCATCCTGCAGCGTCCAATCTGGGTACGCACCGTCTGCCATCCACCAATCTTTGGCTGGAAAATGGCCCAGCGTTATGCAAACAGTGCAGGCCCCGATCAGACGCCGCATCCTGCAGCGTCCAATCCGGGTACGCACCGTTTGCCATCCACCAAACTTTGGCTGGAAAATGGCCTAGCGTTATGCAAACAGTGCAGGCCCCGATCAGACGCCGCATCCTGCATCGTCCAATCCGGGTACGCACCGTTTGCCATCCACCAAACTTTGGCTGGAAAATGGCCTAGCGTTATGCAAACAATGCAGGCCCCGATCAGACGCCGCATCCTGCAGCGTCCAATCCGGGCCCACACTGCTTGACAACCACCAAACTTATGCTGGAAAATGGCCCAGCGTTATGCAAACAGTGCAGCCCCCGATCATACGCCGCATCTTGCGGCATCCGATCTGGGCCTGCACCGATCTAGGCCTGCACCAACTTCCAAACCTTGGCTCGAAAATGGCCTAGCGTTATGCAAACAATGCAGACCCCGATCAGACGCCGCATCCCACGGCGTCCGATCTGGGCCCGCACTATTTGCCAACTCCCAAATATTGGCTGTAAAAGGGCCTAGCGTGATGCAAACAGCGCAAGCCCCGACCAGACGCCCCATCATGCGGCGTCCGATCTGGGCCCGCACTGTTTGCCAACTACTCCTTTTGGGGCCCCCGGCACAAAATGGGTCAATAGAGAACGAAATAGTGAAATAAGATAGTAAATCTGAAATAATTTGTTTGATTGTTTTGATTTGAGATTTAACGTCCCCATCACCACTGTTTAGGTCAGTTTGGAGACTTTGCCTCTAATTATATGGGACCCCCACCCGACATGCAGATGAAAAGACATTTCAAGCCCTGTCGCCCGACGAAATCAATAGGGTTTATAAACATGGGCGGCCCAACTCGCACCTCATGGCCCAGCCAGATCCGGATCCTCTATGCGGCCTACCTGCCCCGACACGCAGTCAGCATACGCCCTGCGCGGAAGCACCATGCAGCCCACCTATTTTTTCAAGCCCCAGTGTGCGGGGGCCGACCCTAAATAATGAAATGAAAAAATAAAATGAAACCTGAAATGAAATATAATGGAATAAAATAATGAAATGAATTAATGAACCGAAATAAAGTGAAATGGCGATGAACGATGATGATTAAGATGATGATGTTGTTGATGATGATGGTAGTAGTAGTGTTTTTAGTTTGTAATTATGGTTCTAGTCATGATGCTTCCAAGCTTGCTAGACCACCAAAAAAAAAAAAACAATCAGACAAAATTGTCGGATACTTTTACTTTATCTCCGCCCAAAACCCAGACCGCGGGGACCCGCCAGAACCGCCCCAGCGAGGCCGTTCTAATGAGTACCCACAATCCGCGCCCCTGAGCAGAAGTAGAGAAATAATGTCAACCCCCGCGGGCCCAGTTTTACTTACGGAAGTAAGGTTCAAGGGGATCAAAATTATATTGGCACATTTTCATGAGGATTGATTATATTATTTTAGATCTCATATGCGATATGGAGCAAACAACAGAAGGCTAGTCTACCTATCTCCGAGGCCATGAAACGCCCACACGCCCAACCAAACCAAACACGAATTTTAAATACAAACCCATCCGGTAAATTTTCTATTCAGATCACCACCAATCATGCTCAAGAACCCCAAAAATGCCAACAAATGTTGGCATTCCAAACATCATGAGCAGGACAACTTTCATGCTCAAGTGAGCCGAGCACAGCACGTTCCACAGCCTCCGACCCTGCTTGAACCATCAGGCTTCCCTAAATCCAAGCACCACGCAAACACACCTATACAAACACACCGCCAGCCCTATCGCCGGAAAATCGAAAATTCCATGATGAAAAATTGTGTTATCCCTCCCACTCCCGCCCAAAACACAGACCGTGGGCACCCATTAGAACCGCCTCATCGAGGCGGCTCCAACGAGTACCCACAATCCATGCCCCAGAGCAGAACTATGAAAAATACGGTATACCCCCAGGAAACACCAGTTTTACTATATAAAAGTGGGGTTCCGTGGGGTCAAAATTATATAGGCGTGCCTCCCGATGCTTGTATCCTGATCCCAGGCAGACCAGCGGGAAACCTAGCACCCTGGACCATTGTCAACTGTTACTTTGATTTCACATTTACCCCAAAGGGGCTAATTGTATTAAGTTTATTCATCCAAAACTCCTCCCTGATCTTTCTGTAGTAGAGACTCTTGTCTTTCACACTCTCTATCACCTGCACTTGAAGGTCATCAGCACGGTGTCCACCCTGGTTGAAATGTATGGCAACCGGTTTCTCCTTCATACCCCGTATGTCCCATAAATGCTCCTTTATCCGTTGCTTTACCGCTCTCTCCGTTTCTCCAACATATACCGAGGTATCACAAACCCTACATGACAACAGATATACCACATTCCTAGTGTTGCAGTCTCCACCCTTAAGTATCTCGTACTGATCTCCATTGGTAGAGTAGAACCATTTTGATTTATTCACGTGCTGACATACTGTACATCTCTCCTCACCACACGGTCTTGTCTTGTCCTTGTCTTCTTTGTTCAACATCTTGTTTAGTTTACCATGTATAAGTACATCCGCAAGATTGGCTCCCCTGCGGTAGGCTACTAATGATGGTCTGCCTGGGATCAGGATACAAGCATCGGGAGGCACGCCTATATAATTTTGACCCCACGGAACCCCACTTTTATATAGTAAAACTGGTGTTTCCTGGGGGTATACCGTATTTTTCATAGTTCTGCTCTGGGGCATGGATTGTGGGTACTCGTTGGAGCCGCCTCGATGAGGCGGTTCTAATGGGTGCCCACGGTCTGTGTTTTGGGCGGGAGTGGGAGGGATAACACAATTTTTCATCATGGAATTTTCGATTTTCCGGCGATAGGGCTGGCGGTGTGTTTGTATAGGTGTGTTTGCGTGGTGCTTGGATTTAGGGAAGCCTGATGGTTCAAGCAGGGTCGGAGGCTGTGGAACGTGCTGTGCTCGGCTCACTTGAGCATGAAAGTTGTCCTGCTCATGATGTTTGGAATGCCAACATTTGTTGGTATTTTTGGGGTTCTTGAGCATGATTGGTGGTGATCTGAATAGAAAATTTACCGGATGGGTTTGTATTTAAAATTCGTGTTTGGTTTGGTTGGGCGTGTGGGCGTTTCATGGCCTCGGAGATAGGTAGACTAGCCTTCTGTTGTTTGCTCCATATCGCATATGAGATCTAAAATAATATAATCAATCCTCATGAAAATGTGCCAATATAATTTTGATCCCCTTGAACCTTACTTCCGTAAGTAAAACTGGGCCCGCGGGGGTTGACATTATTTCTCTACTTCTGCTCAGGGGCGCGGATTGTGGGTACTCATTAGAACGGCCTCGCTGGGGCGGTTCTGGCGGGTCCCCGCGGTCTGGGTTTTGGGCGGAGATAAAGTAAAAGTATCCGACAATTTTGTCTGATTTTTTTTTTTTTTTTGGTGGTCTAGCAAGCTTGGAAGCATCATGACTAGAACCATAATTACAAACTAAAAACACTACTACTACCATCATCATCAACAACATCATCATCTTAATCATCATCGTTCATCGCCATTTCACTTTATTTCGGTTCATTAATTCATTTCATTATT
Source organism: Lucinisca nassula (assembly GCA_963580285.1). Classification (NCBI taxonomy): domain Eukaryota; kingdom Metazoa; phylum Mollusca; class Bivalvia; order Lucinida; family Lucinidae; genus Lucinisca; species Lucinisca nassula. Next base: position 40,794,150 of record OY757013.1, read on the forward strand.
TTATTCCATTATATTTCATTTCAGGTTTCATTTTATTTTTTCATTTCATTATTTAGGGTCGGCCCCCGCACACTGGGGCTTGAAAAAATAGGTGGGCTGCATGGTGCTTCCGCGCAGGGCGTATGCTGACTGCGTGTCGGGGCAGGTAGGCCGCATAGAGGATCCGGATCTGGCTGGGCCATGAGGTGCGAGTTGGGCCGCCCATGTTTATAAACCCTATTGATTTCGTCGGGCGACAGGGCTTGAAATGTCTTTTCATCTGCATGTCGGGTGGGGGTCCCATATAATTAGAGGCAAAGTCTCCAAACTGACCTAAACAGTGGTGATGGGGACGTTAAATCTCAAATCAAAACAATCAAACAAATTATTTCAGATTTACTATCTTATTTCACTATTTCGTTCTCTATTGACCCATTTTGTGCCGGGGGCCCCAAAAGGAGTAGTTGGCAAACAGTGCGGGCCCAGATCGGACGCCGCATGATGGGGCGTCTGGTCGGGGCTTGCGCTGTTTGCATCACGCTAGGCCCTTTTACAGCCAATATTTGGGAGTTGGCAAATAGTGCGGGCCCAGATCGGACGCCGTGGGATGCGGCGTCTGATCGGGGTCTGCATTGTTTGCATAACGCTAGGCCATTTTCGAGCCAAGGTTTGGAAGTTGGTGCAGGCCTAGATCGGTGCAGGCCCAGATCGGATGCCGCAAGATGCGGCGTATGATCGGGGGCTGCACTGTTTGCATAACGCTGGGCCATTTTCCAGCATAAGTTTGGTGGTTGTCAAGCAGTGTGGGCCCGGATTGGACGCTGCAGGATGCGGCGTCTGATCGGGGCCTGCATTGTTTGCATAACGCTAGGCCATTTTCCAGCCAAAGTTTGGTGGATGGCAAACGGTGCGTACCCGGATTGGACGATGCAGGATGCGGCGTCTGATCGGGGCCTGCACTGTTTGCATAACGCTAGGCCATTTTCCAGCCAAAGTTTGGTGGATGGCAAACGGTGCGTACCCGGATTGGACGCTGCAGGATGCGGCGTCTGATCGGGGCCTGCACTGTTTGCATAACGCTGGGCCATTTTCCAGCCAAAGATTGGTGGATGGCAGACGGTGCGTACCCAGATTGGACGCTGCAGGATGCGGCGTCTGATCGGGGCCTGCACTGTTTGCATAACGCTGGGCCATTTTCCAGCCAAGGTTTGGTGGATGGCAAGCAGTGCGGGCCCGGATTGGACGCTGCAGGATGCGGCGTCTGATCGGGGCCTGCAATGTTTGCGTAATGCTGGGCCCTTTTCCAGCCAAAATTTGGTAGTTGGCAAGCGGTTCGGGCCTAGATCAGACGCCGCAGCATGCGGCGTCTGATCGGGGCCTGCACTGTTTGCATAACCATAGGCCATTTTCCACCAAAAAAAAAAAAAAAAAAAAAAAAAAAAAAATCAGTAGTTGGCAAACAGTGCGAGCCCGGGTCGGACGCAGCGGGATGCGGCGTCTGATCGGGGCCTGCACTGTTTGCATAGCGCTAGGCCATTTTCCAGCCAAAATTTGGTAGTTGGCAAGCAGTGCGGGCCGAGATCGGACGCCGCAGGATGCGGAGTCTGGTTGGGGCCTGCAGTGTTGGCCCAACGATAGGCCATTTTCCAGCCAAAATTTGGTAGTTGGCAAACAGTGCGAGCCCGGGTCGGACGCAGCGGGATGCGGCGTCTGATCGGGGCCTGCACTGTTTGCATAGCGCTAGGCCATTTTCCAGCCAAAATTTGGTAGTTGGCAAGCAGTGCGGGCCGAGATCGGACGCCGCAGGATGCGGCGTCTGGTCGGGGCCTGCTCTGTTTGCAAAACGCTAGGCCATTTTCCAGCCTAAATTTGAAGGGAGCGCAATCTGACACCCCTGGTTTTCGGGATGAACTTCTGCTGTGTGTAGGGTGGAAGATTCTAATTGGTACAAAAGGGGTTTATATTGTAGTTTTTTATTATTACTGTTGTTGCTGTCGGAAATATTGTTCTTATTGTTAGATCATTTTATTATTGGTTCGTAGGTATGTTTCTCAGGTGTTCTCCAATTAGTGTAGATGTAAGTTTGCTTTAGTGCTGTGAGTGTCGGGGGGGGGGGATGAGTTTGTTCCGTTCTATTTGTGGGCGAACAGCGGGGGCTCTGGCGGGACTGTAAAGATAAGCAGCCGCGACAGAGCCTTAGCTTTTCACTTTGACATAAGGCATCACTGATAGAGTTACATGATTGTAGCAGCATTGATTTTCAATATTGTTCATGGGCCAGTTGTTCAGTTGGTTATTGGATCGCTAAAACTTTGATCATTTGTTGTGGCAGGTGTGCTAATAATTTTGCTGTAAAAATGTGAGCAGCTTTTTCGTATGCAAGGGCTGCTCGCAGTTTTTCAACCAAAAAAAAAAAAAAATAAAATACATATTAAACTTGTTAGAACAGCTAACAATATGACCACTAAAGAGCTTGTTGGACTACCGATGCTTTGAACAGCTGGTTCTAGGTTTTGGCGCCAAACAGGGTTGCGACGTTATGATGTCGGGAATCCGACGTCATGACGCCGCGGCAACGTTTGGCATAACAAAAACATTAAATATGGTGGAAAGATGAATAGGAAAAATATGTGATAGCTTGAAAGAAAAATCCGTGAAAAAGGCTGTAAAAAGCCGAAACGTCTGGAGATTGTGAAGAATTATTGTGATAATAAATGTTATAAAACTGTTTGTGCGTCAAAAATCAAAACGACCTCTGTAAAACTTAGAAAAGGCTTTAAGAAGTTTATGATGCCGAAAACCCTGATAAAGAAGTTTAGCACATAATCATTTAATACTAGTGTTGAAGTCATCTACATGACGAGACACTCTGGCAAACCGAATTCATTGCAATATATAGGATGCCACACGAGGAACATTACCATCTAAAAAAGGAAAACTTTCAATCTTAAAATCAAAATCATCGCATTTATCATAAATTTGAATCAAACGCGACGTCAATGATAAAAATAACAATAAGGAAGAATCCGTAATGTTTGATAAAAAGGAAATAATACATACCCTTGGAAAATAGAAGTGAAGGCAATGATCAGGAATCGATACAATTAACTCACATCTCCCATCAGAGACACCAAAGGGACAGAAACACAAACATGAAATAATTGGACCCTAATGGAAACATCAATAGCGGAAAGCCAAAATGACAGTTACTTTCCCATAAAATGGACAATTGGCTTTCCTAAACAAAAATATAAGCGATACACACACTCAAAGACAAACCATTACAAAAACACACCGCGACAGAAGAGCCGCCTTGGAACGGTCAAAGGAACGAACACTACTGAGGGCTTAAATCGAGTTTACGCGGCCACAATCCTCGCCCTTACTTTCATCGCGATTTAGACAGAAAATTTGTTCAGTCCGCATGAAGGCCTCCTAACTCATCAGTGCAACATCTTCAGAAACACAAAAATCAAACAACCACAGAGATGAAACAACGGTGAGGACTCGACAACAAGAAACCACTGAAATGCTGGAGGAAAAGAAAACCAACAGTTAGACTCCGAAGGGCCTGACCAGAGACAGGGCGTCAGGAACCAACCAACATTACATAAAAATAAATCATCTCTAATTCTCTTAAGCCTTTACGCGAATCTGAGGCCTGACCCACCGGCGTGCAATTAAAGAGGGAAGCAAAGTTGTCAATCGTGATTGGGTTAGCTACATGTTCCATGCATGCAGTCTGTCGTATAACATTTCTTTTCATATCGAAGAACGGTTTTACGTAATTGGGTGCTGAAGTCATTGCAAGTATATATATATTTTTTTTCTGAATTTATATACAAAGTCATTACGAAAACACGCCTATTCGAATACAATGCAAACTTTACCGCCGAAATAAAGAAAATTTTTGGATGAAACATTGTGATATTTTTCTTATTTCTCCTCTAAAATATATATTATAGGTACTCGTTAGAACCGCCTCGAACAAACCAACATTACATAAAATTAAATTCTCTAATTCTCTATAAGCCTTTACGCTGGAACCGTCATAGAATCTAGATATAGCCTCGATGAGGCGGTTCTAACGAGTACCTACAATCTATATTTTAGAGCGGAAATAAGAAAAATGAGGTATTCCCGTGTAAACCCCAGTTTTACTATATAAAACTGGGGTTCAAGGGGGTCAAAATTATATAGGCGTGTGTTCGTGATGCACCATAAAAATCGGGTTCCGAAAGACATTGTTTCAGAAGAGGATTAAGTCCAACATTGAATTTTGAAATTTAATCGGAAAAACCTCACTCTATAAAATTTTGAAAAGGCTTTGGGTAATTTATGATACCGATAACCCTGACTAAGAAGTTTAGCAGTTAACAATTTATTACGAGTGTTGAAGTCAGTTACATGACTAGATACTTTAGCAAATTGAATTAATTGCGATATATAAACGCCATAGGATGCCGCGAGAGTAACATCAACATCAGAGAAAGGAATATTTGCAAACTCAAAATTAAACTTATCGCGTTTGTCATAAATTTTGCTGGAAACAAGCTACTACAATAGATAGATGTCAATCCAAAACCGGAGTCTCATTATCAGAAGAATCTGCTTTATTTAACTGATGTTCTGGTGGGGGGGGGGTAAATTTGAGTGATAAAACCATCGAAATAGTTATTGTCAATATCGAATAAATCATCCAAATATCAAGAAGTCAAACTAAAGGCTTCAATGATTTCAGATGGGTTGTAAAACCCATTTTTACCAAATTTTAATTGTGATGAACAGAAATCCATGAGTTTCACTTCGAAAGGTCACACTGACTTGTCTCACAGCAAACTAATTAAACGCTGATTCTAGTTCATTTAAATGGAACCCATTTTCCAAGAAACTCAATTTCCCATTTTGTTAAACTGTGTAATTTGGTTGTCAATTCTGCCATGTACTTTTCACACACATAAATCTCTAGAATGTCAAAAAAGGTCATTAGCAAACCGTGATGACCCTAATTTGCTCCTTCGAGTGATCTTGGTCAGCATTGTTACCTAAAGTAGAATAAGTTTTGTAAAATGTCCAATAATAAAAGAGAAAAAAGGCCGCGACCCATTAAATCAGTAATTGACCTTCCTCAAGCTATCATGTGGATGATTCTTTCCGTCGTGTATAGGTAAGGCAATTTGTAATATTTTTAACCCTATTTGTACCAGAACCCCCAAAACGGGTACCAGGGCAAACAGTGCAGACCTGTGTCTACAATGGTTGCTTAAAGTAAAAGGTTTGTGAAACTTAAAACAGATGCAATTATTCACACATTCCATTTACATGTAACGGTTATGGACCATATATGCAATTATTCACACATCCCCTATATCGGTTATGGGCAATAGATACAATTATTCACACATCCAATACGATATCGGTAATGGACCTATATGAAACTTTCTTGTAGAGGATTATTTGTGCAGGGTAAAGGAAATTGTTATGCTTTTAGCAACCTGCGTAAATGGTCAAGAGAGTAATTCCAATTGAGAGCACGCACAGCCTCCAACCTCCAAACAGTTGTTTTAAAAGAAATGGTCAAGATGGTCATGCAACGCTTACTTGAAGACAAGAATGACCATTCTTGCACGATATGAACCATTAACAGGCTAGCAGATCAGAACAAAATGCGCTATCTCAGTAGCAAATCAGAATGAAGGACCTGCGGGTAAAATCCCCTTTAAGTTGCATTTGTTTCAATAACCGGTTTAATGTGTTTTTAATAAATACAAGAATGTATTTATTTAAGAAATTAGAAATGAAGGCAATGGTCAGAAATCGATACAATTACCTCACACCTCCCATCCAAGACACCAAAGGGAAAGACGAACAAATATAAAACTACTTGACCATAAGCGGAAATTCATAAATAAATGGCAATTTTTTTTTTTTTTTTGGTTTGGGTTTTACGGCCCTTTCAAGATTATTTCACTCATATCGAGCCGATCGTTAATCATAGGTGGGCGAAAACCGGAGTACCCGGAGAAAAACCACCTGACCTTCCGTTGCAGAACTTGGCGTCTCACACGTGACCCGAGCGAGGCTCGAACCCACGGCGGTGAGAGACCTAATGACAAAATAAATGGCAAAACGGCTAGCAATATATGCATGCAAAGATGAACTATAACAATAATAAACGACAAGAGAAGAACTGCCTTGGAACGGTCAGTATTTTTACTGTGGGGACTTAAATTGATTAAACGTGGCCACAGCACTTGCCCTTGGTAGATGTATGTCCTGAAAGACAATTAAAAATCCTCGAAATATAGAGGAGGAATGCGGGCGATGTCAAAGAATCATTCTACTTGGTGACTAAAATACATACATGTAAAATGGTTATTATAAAATAATATTAAATTAATAAAATATTCTAGTCCTGAATTGAGTCAAATCATGCGACTATGAAAGGCGCAGATCATTCTGCGCAACCGTCTGATCACCACTTAGTCTTCGCTGCTTGGATAGTACAATAAGCCTTTAGTTTCTATAAAGAAAATTCCAATTTTTTTTTTTTTTTTTTGTAATTTGCGAAGGCCAAACGAACAGATCTGCACAGTCTAATCAGCAGGTTAGTGTTAGATCCATTACGATAACACACCCGTGCAACATAGTGTATTTTTCACATCTCCAAAATGGCTACTTTTCTGATGAAAATCTGTGATATTTTGCTTATAAATTCTGTAAACATAGGTTGTGGGTGCTCGTTAGAACCGCCTCAATGAGGCGGTTCTAACGAGTACCCACAACCTATGTCTTGGAGCAAAAATAAGAAAAATAATGTATACCCCCGTAAACCCCAGTTTTCACTATATAAAGTTGGGTATAGGGGGGTCTTTATTTCACGGACTTGTTCACGTGATGGTTGGCGAGTAGAAGCCCTCTTATATCTACCGTAATGATCCTAAAAATTTATACATACATGCCACAGCAAGCAGTGCAGACCCAGATCAGACTGATCCAGTCTTATTAGGGTATTCAATGTTTGCCATTCCCTCTGCACTTTTTAGACTCCGTGCTGGATCATAAAACAAATGTGTTTAAATTTTAAGAGAATTACATCAACTCCTCAGGGTGTCCGAGTTTTTTTTATGATTTTTACGGTACATCTAAACATTCAAGCCTCTTGCTAGTCGGTGTAGCTGAACAGTCCGGTTTGCGTCGCAAACCCCGAAAACACGTTCTCTCGAAACAAGTCTTAGTTGTTGTATGTTGTTCCCTTCTGCGTTATCTTCCAGAAAAGAACCCATTTAGCAAGGAACACCAAGCCAACGTCGGACCCGTATCGCTGTCGGCGCGACATTGGCTTCTGTTTCTGAGCTGGCTGGGAGAGTAAAAGAAATTGCCGAGTGGATCATAGAGAGGGAAAGGGCATAATTAGAGAATGGTGATAAAATACATAAAGCAGAGAAACAGACGAAATAAATACTATCCCCAGATCCTACTTGCTGGAAAATTATTTGTTCCGATGCGCGACAAGACACCTTTGCCTCACCCAGCCACCCGCTAATAACCCGTATGCATTCACATTTTTTGTTGTTTTGGTGGTTTTACGGCCTTTTTTCAATATTATTTCACTTATTTGGAGCCAATCGTTAATCAGAGGTAGTCGAAATTCGGAGTCACCTGACTTTCCGTTGCAGACACACATAAAATCGTGTAGAAAAGCATTGGTTGACAGTTTATTCAAGGAAAACTTAGTGTCAAAGAACAAAACCGTAAAGAGCTAGCAGTAATCGACTGTCTGTCCATTAAAACATAGCTGTTAGTACTTTGCGCAGCAGTTTTAATGTGTAACTAATACACTCGATCCTCGAAACATTCTAATAAATCTACCATTTCTCGTTTTAGAACAATCTTTTGTCTGGAAAATCTTCAGGCATCAACCTGAACCCATATATGATACATATAGAATCATCCAATTAAAGTTCTGGATATATCTAGTTTTACATAACGCTTGTAAGATAGGTTTTATCTTTTGAGTGTTCGTTCTTTACCCAAACAGTGGCAATAGTGATCAAACGCCGCGACTGATTTGGGCCTACTCTGTTTGCTATGTCAAATTTTTGGGACGCAATGCATATATGGGTTAAGACCACCTAATCAAGTTACGCAATGTCTACTCGCAAACTTCATTGTGAAATGTTTTCAAGCAGGCACAGACATAATAAATTCTGAAACTTTGCAACTGGTTGTTAAAAGTTGCAACATGCATAAAACTCCTGGATTTAAGATAGATACACTTCAAATCGAAATTCGTGTTGTCTATCAATATTGAATACTGTTTTCACCAAGCTTGCTTCGCTCGCAGCCAGCTTGCATTAAACGCTCTTAGCTATCAAAATATACGATTTGTTGGCTGTTTTAATTAGGTGCTACATACAGTTGAAACCATGTATCATTATAAGTTTGTTTGTTTGATTGTTTGTTTGAGTTGAGGTTTTACGTACCCGTCAACACTATTAAGGTCATTTTGGAGACGTTGCTTCCGATTTTGTGGGACTTTTACCCTACATTGAGATGAAATGATATCTCAAGCCCTACCGCCCATAGAAATCGCTAAGGTTAAAGGAGCGGTCCGACTCGCATCACTTTTCCTTGAGAGGCTTTCACCTTAGCTATTTATCAGTACTCCCCAGCAGGCACATGACGTAATTGTGACGTCACATCAACGTCGGTTCAACGTCATGACGTTTATGCAACGTCACATCAACTTCGGTGCAACGTCGTGACGTTGCACCGACGTTGATTTGACGTTGCACTAGCGACGTGTGCCTGCTGGGTCAAGTTCGGTCGGTTTCAGCTCTGCGCGGAAGCACCGTGCAGCCCAATCTATTTCTCCGGGCCCCGATGGGCGGGGCGCGTTTCATTATAAGTATTTAAGCATAAAAAGAAACACGTTAGAAAAGGAGCAGTCTCTATAAGGCTGTTTTCATGGCCACAACCGATTTCCTTTAAACTTTGTAGCTTCAAATTGGTACATATTGACTGTCTAATGGTGAATTTTTAGACTCTTTGGTCCACTGGTTTTTGCTGTATACACCATTTAAGTGGGTGGGGTAATATCACCCCATCAAGGGTATACCAACAAACGTGCTATTATTTTTGTTCAAAGTGCATGACTGGAGGCGATGTTTGCCGTATGCTTACTACCCTTTTAGGCATAACAGCTGGTGATAACAGTCTTATAAATATCAAACAAGAGAAGAGTTTATACGAGCTTGTAAGTTGTACCCAAATATCAGTAATTTTTATTCCCAAACTTTACGAAAAACCAAAACACCTTTACAGTTTTCAACTTATTTCAAAGATCTTTCATTTATATAATGTTGATGTAATAGTCATTCTAGGTATATGTCATAATTATTGTTAGTTCATAAAACTTAATGAGTTACCTGCCCCTGAAATTGGATTTTACCCATTTTTTAAATCGGAGTGCATTTATCCGTTTGTAGTACTCACAACTTCATTTGAAAGTGAATAAACCGATTCCATGCAAATATTATTAAATAGATGTGGACAAGGAAGTCATTTGATTTAATAGTGCATGCTTGTATTTCTTTTTTTTTTTTTTTTTTTTGGTTATTTATGAACTCTTAATTTCCAGGTGCTAATGGAACATTTGTCAACTGTCAAACATTTTTGACCACCAAAGCAGGCTTTCCTCATGTTGTGGAACCTCATTCTAGACTGATACTGTGCTTAAATATAAGCCTGTATGGTCTCACGACATGTTTAAGAATTTGTTAATTTACTGATCTTCCTCTGAATCGCTAGATATACTCCATGTGTTAACAGCAGCATCATAAACAAAACAATATGTTCCCGGCTTGGTTTTGCTTCACTATTTTCTGTTTTGTTCTGGTAATATCCCAAATACCAGAGAACAGAAGCCGCATGTGTGCAACATCCCACGGTACGAGCTCCACTTCTGCGCCCACAATACCATCCGGTGATTGGGTTCAGTCCTTGAGTATATTCAACCCACATGTTATATGTTTTATTAGACGTGTGGCAATAACGTATCTGTGCTTTGAGAACACCATCTTCTTCTTTGTGTGCCATTATCTCATATGATCCATTGTCGTAAAAATGTTCATCTGTGTAGGATTTGGCTTGTTTCAGCTGGTATATACCAAGTTTCAAATCCCTGAGTTCATCCACAGTCATCTCTGGGAAATTCTCAAGTTTCTCATCATCGATCTTTTTCCAAATAACCCGTTTTTTATCCCAGCCATTTTTTGTCGCGCCTGCTATGAGCATGGCGCGATATAGGCGCCCGGTTTTCCGTCCGTTCGTCAAGGCGTCAACATTTGCGACCACCCTAGCGTTCACCCCAATGGTCAAGTTTATTTCTCAAGAATTATAAGAGCTTTATTAATGATACTTGGTACAAACTTGTATCTAGGGATCGTAACTTAAATGCAAGCATCCGTATTTAACCTTGACCTATATTTCATGGTTCACTGACTTTGTAAAATAATGCGACCACCCTAGCGTTCACCCTAATGGTCAAGTTTATTTCTCAAGATTTATAAGAGCTTCATTAATGGTATTTGATGCAAACTTGAATCTGGGGATGGCAATTTAAATGCAAGCATCCATATTTGACCTTGACCTATATTTCATGGTTCACTGACTTTGTAAAATAATGCGACCACCCTAGCGTTCACCCTAATGGTCAAGTTTATATCTCAAGATTTATAAGAGCTGTATTAATGGTATTTGGTGCAAACTTGAATCTGGGGATGGCAATTTAAATGCAAGCATCCATATTTGACCTTGACCTAAATTTCATGGTTCACTGACTTTGTAAAATATTGTGACCACCCTAGCGTTCACCGTAATGGTTAAGTTCATTTCTCAAGAATTATTAGAGCTTCATTAATGATACTTAATACAAACTTGCATTTGAGAATGAGATCTTTTGAGCAAGCATCTATGTTTGACCTTGACCTACATATCATGGTTCGATGATTTTGCGCCCCTACAGGCGAGACATAGCCTTCGGCGGAATTCTTGTTACAACCTTATCCTGCAGCTTATTTGGAGTTTTTGCTAGGGCCATCATTCTTCTAGCAATTACTTTGCCTGAATCTTTGCTTGTTACCAAAGGTGGTCTTAATGCATTGCACAATGAGCAAACAATCCTTACATAGTCGCCAACATATGGTATTTGACTATTGGGCATTGTGCTGCTAAGGGCTTTCCACTTTTTAATTCTCCCATTAGCTGATGAGAAAACCCATCTCACCTTTGTAACTAGCCTTGACTCATTCGCCTCTTCAGTCGTATGTTGCATCTGAGATTTGTTTAGGAAGTGAGACATATGAGAATTGATTCCAAAATCCTTTAGTATATCTATAGCATCCCTGAAGCCGCGGTCTACAACGAGAACATCATCTTCTTCAAACTAGTCAGTAATATTTTCTGCATTAGTCTTTAACATGTGTTCGGTAATCTTAGCATCTGTGTTTTTCCCATCTGCAAGATATGGTCCCATCACAGTCAAATGTAGCCATCAGTGACCACAAGCATCATAGGTTTCAGCAAAGGCTGTCTTTTATGTACGGAATAAGATCTTCTCTGAAATGAGTAGTTTCCACTCTTATGTTCCATCAGCCACTGCGATTGCAACATCAGAATTTGAATCCCCAAATAGGACATTTGCAAAAGTTGATATGTGATTCAGGGATGTTAGAGAAATACTAAAGGGTTATGAAATCAATTCTCATATGCTTCACTTCCTAACCAAATCTCAGAAGCAATATACGACTGAAGAGGCGAATGATTCAAGGCTAGGTACAAGGTGAGATATGTTGTCGAATCAGCTAATGGGAGAATTACAAAGTGGAAGGCCTTAGAAACAAAATATCCAATAGTAAAATACCATATGTTGGCGACTATGTAAGAATTGTTTGCTCGTTTTGCAATGTGTTTAGACCACAAGGACTAAACCCAATCACTGGATGGTACTGTTGGTGAAGAAGTGGTGCTTGTACCGTGGGATGTTGTGCTCATGTGCTTGCTAGCATGCGCTATTAAATCAAATGACTTCTTTGTCCACACCTATTTAATTATATTTGCATGGAATCGGTTTATTCACTTCCAAATGCAGTTGTGAGTACTACAAACAGATAAATGCACGCTGATTTAAAAAAATGGGTAAAATCCAATTTCAGGGGCATGTAACTCTTAAGTTTTATGAACTAACAATAATTCTGACATATACCTAGAATGACTATTACATCAACATTATATTTATGAAAGATCTTTGAAATAAGTTGAAAACTGTAAAGGTGTTGTGGTTTTTCGTAAAGTTGGGGAATAAAAATTACTAATATTTGGGTACAACGTACAAGCGCGTATAAACTCTTCTCTTGTTTGATATTTATAAGACTGTTATCACCGCTGTTATGCCTAAAAGGGTAGTAAGCATACGGCAAACATCGCCTCCAGTCATGCACTTTGAACAAAAATACTAGCATTTTTGTTGGTATACCCTTGATGGGGTGACATTACCCCACCCACTTTAACAGTGTATACAGCAAAAACCAGTGGACCAAAGAGTCTAAAAATTCACCATTAGACAGTCAATATGTACCACTTTGAAGCTAAAAAGTTTAAAGGAAATCGGTTGTGGCCATGAAAATAGCCTTATAGAGACTGCTCCTTTCAAAGTCATATACCTATTCTAAGGCTACGAAAGATTACAACCTATTGCGTATATGTGGTATCCATGATGTCATTACGCAAACACGCCTATTCAAATACATTGTCACCTTTATCGCCGTAAAAATGAAAATTTTATGATGAAAAATTGTGATATTAAGTTATACCCCCGGAAACCCCAGTTTTACTATATAAAAGTGGGGTTCGAGGAGGTCAAAAATGTTGGCGTGTTTTCGTGATGCTAAGGCAAGGAAAGATTACAAACGATTGCGTAAATGTGGTATCCATGATGTGATGGGTGGTTGCTAAGGAATTTATTATATACGATAAAATTCCGCTATTAAGACCACCTAAAATTAAGACTAATTCTGCTTTAAACAGTTTATTATGAAAGCTACACTTAATTTTCCTTTGCGATTTCTGCCAACAGTGTCCTCTGGTCATGGACCACCTTTGGGACTGTCAAAGGTGGTCTAAAAGACCATTTTTGAACAATACCAAAGGTGGTCTTAATATAGTAATTATTCTGTATATAAAAAAATTCTGCTGTCTACTACGAGTCACGAAAACACGCCTATATAATTTATATAGTAAAACTGGGGTTTACCGGGGTAAACCTTAGCTTTCTTATTTCTGCTCTGAAACATAGATTGTGTGTACTCGTTTGAACCGCCTCGATGTGGCGGTTCTAACGAGTGCCGACAATCTATATTTTGAGCAGAAATAAGAAAAAATGTCAATGTTTCACCGTACAATTTTCGTGTTTTCGGCGGTACATGTAAAGTTTACAACGCATTTGTATATGCGTGTTTTCGTAGAATCCCATATCACCCTTATCACGCCGTCCAATTTCGTATCACCATCCTTGATAGCTATAAGCCGCATTTTTTGCGACGTTAGAAAGCAACCAATAGTAACGCGGAACGCGAAACAAGACTGCTGGTGAAATGATGACGTCACTTACACGCAGAGCGAAACGTCAACTTTTCCAGCTAAATTACGTTTGCAACAATGTCACGTCTCTTGGATGTTTCCAGATCTTACGCATCACACTCGACGCCCCGCGTCTCGTGTAATACGTTGATCAGGAAACATCCACTCGACGTGATACAATGCGGCAGCTCAAGATACTGTAATGACAATATGTATGTATCACATTGCTGAAAAAACATGGGTTGCTGAGTTTCCAAATACTGATTTGAAAATACACCGTTTTTATGAAAATGACAAGTGTTTGTGCAATGTAAATTGCAACTGTATTCAGGTACGTTTTCTATAGTTTGTAAAACGTCTAGGAAATGGACACGGCAGAAAACTCCCTTGTCCGCCTGGCATAGCCCACACTTTGCTAGCTAACTGTAGATTGACTCTCGTCCCACTTCTTGTGGGGAGCTTGTTTCGGTGTTTAACGTGTCCGTGTCTTTGCGTAACCCCGAAGCTGCAGATGGTTGATGCGATCAGTGAATACTCTAATCAGACTGCGCGGACCGCAAAGGCTGACCTGAGTCTTTGCTGGTCGCAAATGCCTTATTGAGAAGAAGGCGGACCCAGCGACATGAAGGCAAACATAAATACAAAAGAGTAGAAGGCGGCCATAAATAGAAAAGAAAGCACTTCGTGTTTGGGTCGAATGTTTATATGCATCAGTCGGCCCAAAGTTACAGTTACAAGTGCAGTTATACTGTCGTATTCACGTGACTAGCACTGGTCATTAAGTTAAACATAACATGTCTAGTTTCAAGGCGGTTCTTCTGTGGCGTATTATTTATGTTGTTGTTTGTTACTTACTTTGTGTATCATTTGTGTCTTTTTATTTTCGATGGCCATTTGGCCATTTTGTGGGAAAGTAACTGTCCGTATGGCCTTCCTTCGTTAAGGTTTCCATTATGGTCTGGTCGCTTCATGTTTGTGTTTCTTTCCCTTTGGTGCCTTTGATGGGTGGAGTAAGTTAATTGTATCGATTCCTGATCTTTGTTTTACTTCTACTTTGTACTAAGAAAGTGCGAAAATATATCTCTTAACTGAACGATGACAATGGAACCTTTGACCTTGTACGTTTGTAGCGGTCAATTTCCAATTAACGGGACGTCAGGTTTGTTTTGTTTGCCACGGTTACATGTACAAACAAGGGCGAGTCAATAAAAACGCAGCCTAACTTATTTCTGGGTGAGATAGATATCTTCTTTTTTCTATTTAATTGTCTTCCAGAGTAATACACTTGGACCAAGGCTGTTCCAGTAGCATCAGCTTAGAACTGAAGGAGCCAGGGTCCTTGTCTCCGATCCACTCCTCAACTGCCGCCACGATTTATTCGTTGGACGGGAAATGACGTCCATGGATATCCTTTTTCAAGTTTGTGAATAGAAAATAGTCACTTGGAGCTAAGACCGGAGAATAGGCGGGGTGCGGTATTAGCTCGTACCCATTCCGCTCAACAGCATTTGCAAGTGTGGACTCTTGCATTTTCCTATTGGAGCAGAATCCCTTTGGAGAGTTTACCTCGGCGTTTTTCGCGGATCGAAGTTCTCAGTTGGTCGAGCAAATTTGCGAAATACGCACCTGTTTGTTGTACATTTCTTTGATAGAAAGTCCAACATAATAACGCCTTGTGCGTCACAAATTACAGTTGCCATCACCTTCCAAGCAGAGGGTTACGTTTTGACCTTCTTTGGCTTCGGAGACCCCGGCCCAAACCCGCTGGCGACTTTGAGTTTTATTCTCTGGCTCATATTATTGGACCCAGGTCTCATCTACAGTGAACAGATTTGAAAGAAAAGAATCTCCCTTAGACCTGAACCACTTCAACAATGCGCTACATACAGGTGTTCTGGTTGTTATTTGCTTGTCGCTAAGAGATTTTGGGATCCAACGGGCTGTTAGCTTGAGCATACCCCAGCGATCATGTAAAATTGTTCAAACGCTACCATGTGAAGTGTGTAATGCATTCGGTATTTCTTCCACCTTAATTCGCCTATCAGAGTGCAGCAGATCCCGTACTTTTTACACATTTCTTCAACGGTGGCATCTGTTGGGCGTCCAGACCTGGTTCCTTCTTCTAAAGACGTTCTACCGCGTTTAAATTCTCCAACCCAGAATTTTACTTGTGCATACGATGGTACAGAAGACCCATAAACATTCATCATGTCGCAATGTATTTCCTGACCTGTTTTCCTTTTCAAATACAAGTACCGAATTACAGCACGGTATTCAACTTTTGACGAAAGGCTTTCTTTTGCATCGCTACCCATCTTTGACGCTCAATATCTTATGAGTGAATGACACGATGTTTGTTTGTTTGATTTGAGGTTTAATGTCTCCGTCAACATTGTAAAGATATTTTGGAGACGTTGCTTTCAACTTTGTCGGACTTTTACCCGATATTGAGATAAAATGACATGTCAAGCCCTGTCATCCAATGAAACTAATAGGGTTTGTGTTTCTTTCCATTTGGTGTCTTTGATGGATGGAGTAAGTTAATTGTATCGATTCCTGGTCTTTGTTTTACTTCTACTTTGTAAGCATGGGCGGTCCGACTCGCACCGCTTTGCCTGGGCAGGTAAATGACACGATGTGGGTGCAAGTTTGGCCTCATGCCTAAAACATGTATTGAAAGAAGGCATAAAAATCTTGGTTGTCTCGACTGTGGCACTACTTTTAAATGTCAAAATCGATTTGCCTACTTAAAAATCATAAGTGGCACCATTATTCCTAAGACATGTAACAACTATGTCAACACTAACAACTACGTCATCACGCGATGTAAACATTCTAGCGTAATCTGCCAAAGGTTTAATGACATGTCGACCTTTGTGTGACATTTTGTGTCGCCTACCAGAGACAGGGAGGCAAGAGACAGGAAAAAAAAAAGTAGAGGAGATGAAAATGAGGGACACGGGAGACAGAGGAAAATGAATGGAAGTGTTGAAACAGGAGAAACAATAACCTTTATCCTCAAGCTTTACCTGCTGCAGATGTGAGACAATATCAGTTGGACTCCCCAGTTTCGCAAGATAAAACGGCATGTTTGCCTAGCGCAACCGTCCCCAGAAATGAACGCTCAATAACGAATTTACATAAAGCAACAACATTTTGGCGGATCTATCAATATGTTAATATGGCGATCCGCCGTAAAAATATAGAAATGAAATGTGATAAACAGATTATAACATGGGGGTTTTTGGTTATCGCCCGCAGTATCAACCCGATACCCCATTATCAGCCCGAGAGCTTAGGTATCAACCCGAGACCCCATTATCAGCCCGAGAGCTTATGTATCAAACCGAGACCCCATTATCAGCCCGAGAGCTTAATCTGGGATCGGGTTGATACTGCAGGCGATAACCAAAACCCCATGTGATAATCTTTAATTCTTTCGTGCCTCCAAAGCGGTGTTTTTTTTCTTGTTAAAATTTTGTGATAATTTTCTTATTTATGCTCCAAACATAGAATAAGGGACTTGTTAACATGATGCCGCCGCTAAGGTGCTCGAGCCATGAAGGTTTCGCTGCTCATGTGCCCTGCGCTCAGTATTGTAATGAAATGTTCATAAACTTATTAAAGAAGCTGCAGTAATGAAAATCAATGTTCCCTACGATGCCAAGTCAATGAAGTGAGCTGATTAAAGGCGGAGGAATTTTAATATTATCAGTCAAGCTAGCTTCGTGTTCTTGTCAACAAAGCAAGTGAAGAGAACCGAGGTAACTGGCAATGTTTTGTTTGTTTGATTTGAGGTTTAACGTCCCCGTCAACACTGTAAAGGTCATTTTGGAGACGTTGCTTCCAATTTTGTGGGACTTTTACCCGATACTGAGATGAAATGACATCTCAAGCCCTGTCGCCCAATGAAACCAATAGGGTTTATTAGCATGGACGGTCCGCCTCGCACCGCGTATCCTAGACAGGCTTAGATCCTCTAAGCGGTTTACCAGTACTAGTGTGCGGGCCGGATTCAGCTCTGCGTGGAAGCATCATGCAGCCCATATATTTCTTCAAGACCCTATGTGTGGGGGCTGAACTGGCAATGTAGTAATTGTGCGGAGTCCATCTGTTAGTTGTCTTTTGCCTCAAAATTTCAGTTATTTCATCACGAAAACACGCCTATATAATTTTGACCCCATTGAACCCCACTTTTATGTAGTAAAACTGGGGTTTCCGGGGGTATACCTTATTTTTCTAATTTCTGCTCTAAAATATAGATTGTGGGTACTCGTTAGAACCGCCTCGATGAGACGGTTCTAACGAGTGCCCACAATCTATATTTTGAGCAAAAATATGAAAAATATCACAATTTTTCATCATAAAATTTTCATTTTTTCCGCGATAAAGGTGGCAATGTATTTGTATAGGCGTGTTTGCGTAATGTCATGATGGTGAGTCTTTCAAATTTATGGTAAGTTTTATTTCTCTCGGAGATGTTGCACGGGTTCGTAAGGCACCTTTCGAGCAGACTGAACATATTATATGTCTAAACCACGACAGAAACTTAAACCTTAGCGTTGCCACGTTAAATCGACCCCTCCCTTCCCCAAATACCCCCCCCCCATCCCCATAGTAAATTTTACAGACCGTTCCAAGGCAGTGCTTCTGTTGTTGCTTATGATTGCCTTTGATTGTCTTTGCATGTATGTGTCCTGAACTACTTACATTTTTTTATTATTTTTGACTGAATAGCGGTGATACTGTCCTTTTGGCTTTCTACTTGTAAATTTACTTTGGTCTCTCAAGAAAAGAGGGGAGACAATAGGCTTATGCTCTTGTGCAAAGGTCTAAAGGATGCTGCCAGCATTTCAACAGATGACCTTATCCCAAGCCCCCTACCCCATCCCCGTACCCCAACCCTTATTAGGAGCGGCAGAATGCGTCACTCGTTGGCATTTCAGGTGCCCTCTGCGAGAACTGACGACTACAATGGATCTTTCTTCCCTCAGACAATCAGAGATTGGAATGCCCATTTCATCCGCGGAAGAGCAAAGGATAAAGAAGCTAAGCTTACTTCTTTTGAGAGAGCTAGAGACTGACTTCCCTTTTCACAGGTCCTGGTGTTACCAGTAACGATTCATATTCAGAACATACATTGTCACGGTGACATAAGAAAATTCTATCTAAGTTATTCCACTGCCGTTAAAAACGGGCCTCCGTTGGGGGGGGGGAGGAGGGGGTATGTGCTGGGTTAAGAGTGAAACGAATGAGGAATGCAGGTCTGTTTATCATGTTCAGGCTTAAGTTTGGCACAACGTCTTAATTCTACATAGTTTGAAATACATTTCTCACTTAAGGCGCAATTGACTGGTGGCATTTGACAAGTTGCGTAATTCGCCAATAACAAGTCTGTACGACTGACCAAATTATTTGTGCTACAGACGTTAAAAAGTTTACTTTGACAATACCGTTAAATAACAGGCCTCCGGGTCCTGTGGGTCTCTGACCGCTGTGATTCACGCCCGAGTCTGATTAACGATCGGCACCAAATAAGTGAAATGACCTTGAAAGGGCCGTACCCCCTCCCCCCCGCTAAAATACAAAACAAACAAAAGTGTGTGTGTGGGGGGGGGGGGGTGGGGGGGAGGTAAAGAGGTAAAGAGATACGGTTATATGAGTCCCTGATACCTTGGCTGATTTTAACCCCTTGAGTAGTTCCGAGCAATTCCATTCCATAGCTCTACATCACGTGATCAAGTCGGTGAAATGAACGGAGGTATACATTATTTTTCTTATTACGGTTCCAAGGCATAGCTTGTGGGCACTCGTTAGAACCGCCTCAACGAGTAGGGGTAAACCTTATTTTTCTTATTTCTTCTCCAAAATACAGATTGCGGGTAGTCGTTAGAACCGCCTCGATAATACCTACAACCTATATTTTGAGCAGAAATAAGAAAATTATCATTTTTCTTATTTCTGCTCCAAGACAAAGATTTTGGGTACTCGTTTGAACCGTCTCAATGTGGCGGTTCTAACGAGGACCCAAAACCTATGTTTGGAGTATAGATAAGAAAAATATCACACATTTTCAGAAGAAAATTGCCTTTTTGAGGCTTGAAAAATGTTCTATATCACACGGATGTGTTATTGTAATGTCGTTCTTGTTAATACTATAAACATAGTTTGCCCCCGAAGAAATAGATGGGCTGCATGATGCCTCCACGCAGAGCTGAAACCGACCGCATACCGCTTAGAGGATTTAAGCCTGCCCAGGCAGTGCGGTGTGAGGCGGACCGTCCATGCTAAAAAACCCTATTGGTTTCATTGGGCAACAGGGCTTGAAATGTCATTTCATCTCAACGTCGGGTAAAAGTCCACCAAAATTGGAAGCAACGTTTCCAAAATGACCAGAATTGACGTGGACTTTAAACCTCAAATCAAACAAACTGTAAGTATAGCGTGTCGGTGCTCGTTAGAACCGCCTCACTGAGGCGGCTCTAACGAGTACTGTACTACAACCTATGTCTTGGAGCAGAAATTTGAAAAATAATGTATACCCACCCCCGCTCCCCACGGATAAACCCCAGTTTTCTCTTCTCTAATGCTTCCAAACATTATGGGAATTTCCTCTCAAAGACACAAAATTGACAATTTGCATGTGTCAAGCTAAATGTGCCTTTAATATGTTGAAATGGAATAGCGAATCGAATTATCTCTAGAAATGTCAAAACGAAAAGTAATTTTCGGCTTGTTAACCCTTTTTGTACGAAATGGAATCTTCCTTCTTATATATTCAAAATTTAGCGGTGACAGGTTGTGTTTTCTTCAAAATTTATTTGGAAAATGGCTGAACATTTTGTGAATAGTGCAGGCCCTGTTCAGACGCTGCGTTCATTCGGGGTCTGTACTGTTTGTCAGGGTACCCGTTTTGGGGTTTCTGTTACAAAATGGGTTAATGCATAATGTTCTGTTAATGTATGGGTCATTAGTGGAAAGTATATTTGTGTTTGTTTTGAGGTTTTACTTACCCGTCATCACTTTTTAGGTCATTCTGGAGACGTTGTTTCCGATTTTGTGTTATTTTTACCTGGCATTAAGATGAAATTACCGCTCAAAGAAACCGCTAGGATTAAAGGGAAGGTCCGACTCGCACGACTTTACCAGGACAGGGGCCTAGACCTTCTAAGCGGTTTACCAGTACTCAGATATTCGGTCAGTGCATTACGAAAACACGCCTATACAAATACAATTTAAATTTTAACTCCTAAAATCGAAATTTTTAAATGAAAAATTGTGATATTTTTCTTATTTCTGCTCCAAAATATAGATTGTGGGTAGTCGTTAGAACCGCCTCGATGATATTTTTCTTATTTCTTCTCCAAAATATAGATTATAGGTACTCGTTAGAACCGCCTCGATGAGGCGGTTCTAACGAGTACCTACAATCTATATTGAGGCGGTTCTAACGGGTACCTACAATCTATATTTTGGAGCAGAAATAAGAAAAATGATATTTTTCTTATTTCTGCTCAAAATAGCCTGAGATGTTTTTCTAATTTCTGCTCCAAAATATAGATTGTGGGTAGTCGTTAGAACCGCCTCGATGATATTTTTCTTATTTCTGCTCCAAAATATAGATTATAGGTACTCGTTAGAACCGCCTCGATGAGGCGGTTCTAACGAGTACCTACAATCTATATTGAGGCGGTTCTAACGAGTACCTACAATCTATATTTTGGAGCAGAAATAAGAAAAATGATATTTTTCTTATTTCTGCTCAAAATAGCCTGAGATGTTTTTCTTATTTCTACTCCAAAATACAGATTGTGGGTAGTCGTTACGACCGCCGCGATGAGCCCATCTATTTCTTCAAGCCCCGATGGGCGGGGGCCAAGAGAAGGACTCGTAAAACAGTTTTGACCAGACGAACAGAGCCAAAACTCGCACTTACTCGTATAACATGCACCGAAATATAACTCATAATAACTCGACTAATATCAAAGAAAACCTCGTGGCTATGTGACACGGGTATTAGAATCAGCCATGGTAAACGAACCACCCTTTGTCAAGTTATTAACATTTCAGCGCATATTTTTACCCCTGTAAACCCCAGTTTTTTTATATTTAAATTGGGGTTCAAGGGGGTCAACATTATATAGGCTTGTTTTCGTGATGGGATAGTCCAATATATGAGCTGAAAATACATGGCTTAAATTATTGCATTAATTACATGTAATTAGCGTTATAATTCATTAATTAAAGCTTCATAATGTGATTCATAAAAGCAATAAATACTTACCCTTCTCTTGCTGAATATTCAGTTTAGCCACACCCATTTCTGACTTTGAACCAATCAGATTACTTGATGTTATTTATTCCTACATCTCCATATGTTGGATGTCAAAAAGTGTAGATCCTGATCAGATGGCTCTGGATCTACACTGTTTGCAAAGAACAGGGTTGTCGTGAACAGCAGGATAAGAGCTAAATCAAACACAGAAACATTTAATTATTCATACTTTGTCCCTGTTCTCACTTTGCGCATGGACAATTCAGACCAAGATCGAACCTGGGCCGCAACGGTGACAAGTGAGAGACATACACATGTATCCCTTTGCTATCGACAAATTATAAATCGATGACTGTTTACTGAACACTACGTCATACGGACTATTCCATCGGAAACCGTTATGTAGGGGTTACCAACTTTTCCCTCGGTTAATTCACAAAATCTTTGCTGTATATTATTCTGATATGACATCATTGCAGGAATATATTGTGGCGGTATTGGTTAGATGCATAAATTTTAACGACCTAGTTACCCGAAGGTTGTAGGTTCGAATCCCAAATTTTGAATAACATTTTTATTTCTCGTTCTTTTTTCCTTTACTACACAGTTTAATGCAGCCTGTGACAATTAATGTTCAAGCCTGAGCTTTTGGAACTTTGCAAACGAAATAAACCAGCTCCTCCTTATCGAGTTGACCAGCTTTTGAAGAGACAAGGGCACACAGTTCTGCGGCTTTCACCATACCATCCTGATCTGAATGCCAAAAAGATGATATGGGGAAATTTGATAGGATATGTTGGCCAATGAAATTTTCAGCTTCGCGTGGCAGATATAAAGGCTCTGATCGAAGAAGGCATTGGAAGCATTGTTGAAAAAGAATGGTCTGCTTGCTTCACACATGTCGAAAAGGCTGAACAGGACTATTGTTTTGTTTGATTTGATTTAACGGCCCCGTCAACACTGTATTGGTCATTTTTGAGACGTTTCTTCCAATTTTGTGGGACTTTTACCTGACATTGAGATGAAATGACATCCCAAGCCCTGCCCCCCCCCCACTCCCCCCCCCAATGAAACCAATAGGGTTTATAAGCATGGACGGGCCGACTCGCACCGCTTTGCCTGGGCAGGCTTAGGTGGCTTTCATGCGGACTGAACAAATTATTTGTCTTAATCGCGACGGAAGTAAGGGCGAGGATTGTGGCCACGTATAATCGATTTAAGCCCCCCCCCCCCCCCCCCCCCAGTGGAATTCGTTTCCGCTGACCGTTCCAAGGCGGTTCTTCTGTCGCGGTTTATTTTTGTTATGCTTTGTCTTTGGGTGTTTGTGCCACTTATATTATTTTATTTTGGATAGCCTATTGGCCATTTTGTGGGAAAGTAACTGTCCTTTTGGCTTTCCGCTGTTGGTGTTTCCACTGGAGTCTGTTGTTTCATGTTTGTGTTTCTTTCCCTTGGATGTCTCTGATGGGAGCTTTGGGTTAATTGTATCGATTCCCGATCATGGCTCCACTTCTTTTTTTAGATCATCTAACTAGTTTACCAGTACTCGTGCGGTTGGTTTCAGGTCTGCGTGGACGCATCGTGCAGCCCATCTTCAAGCCCTAATGGGCGGGGGGCTGAACAGCACAATTGTAAAAGTGACATCGCTGTTGAAATGGAACGAATCATTAACCAAATGGACTCTGACAGTGACGTTAGAGATTACAGAGACTGCATCTGAGGGTAATGAATCTACCGACACTGCCGAACAATCAAAACTGTTTTTGTAATGCAATTTCGAAATATGAAATTCTAAAATTATAAAATGCAAGTTAATATGAATCGCTGAAATTAGAAAATAATGAATTACATACTAATATTAAAAACAGAAAACAAAAAAAAACACACAAAAAAAACAGGCAAAATATAATACAGAAAAAAGGAAAAAAAAAAAGTTTCAAAATAATTACACCGTCCGAGTGTCTCTTCCACTCCTCGCCCTCACCACCCCGCGGACTTCAATGATTCTGTGATGTAACTCTAACCACTCGGCTATTTGTTATTCACGAGCATTTACGCGCACAGTAAACCTACATTCAAAACGATGCCTACCATCAAATATTGCGTAAGGTATTTGTTTTTAAGTTTTCAGTTCTTCTCGACAATTTTGTCATATTTTTTATTTTCTATCTTTTATAATTCACACAATGTGTTCTATTGTTGCCCATGAGAATGAGTTTCAGCTTTTATTTAAGAAGTTTGCATTCGCCGGGGACATTGACATCCCTAGATAACGGTATTAGATGGGCCGGCCCGTGTGACGTAATGTTCAGTAAACATTCATCGACCTATATATACCTAGGCTACTACGATAACACACTCGTGTGACATAGATAGAGATACCAGGTTGGTGTCTTTTGATATCAAGTTTATCAAGCAAGGCTACGAGAACGCTTGTAGAATCGCGAGGCTTGCCGAGCGATTCTACATGTACTTGCGTTCTCGAAGCCGAGCCTGATAAACTTGATATCAAATGACACAAATCTGGTATTCTATTTATCAGTTCATCCCGTTGTACACTCTTAAATTAGCAATTTACGGTCTGTCCTCAGTGCGTCCAAGCATTCTGGTGGCCGATATATTTAGTATCAGCTGATCATGTTTTACCTATGATATTTTTTTTCAAGTAATTTTGCCATTTTTCCCAGTTACAATAACATTTTTGTCATTTTCCAGTAGTCCGGTTCATTCATCAAAGTGCAGTGTCACGCTGACGCGATAAACCTCACTTGTCCTGAGATAGCATATCTTTATCAAGTCAATGCGTTACAATGAAATATATATAGGGTGTAACTGATAATACTTTTTCTCACATCTCCGAAATGACCCCTTTCCGCATGAAAATCCGTGATATTTTTCTTATTGTTACTTCAAACACAGATTGTGGGTGCTCGGTTCTAATGAGTACCCACAACCTATGTTTTGGAGCTAGAAATAAAATAATGAATATCCCAATAAACCCCTGTTTTCTCTGTATAAAGTGCAATGGAGTTTCGACCCCCGCGCAACGGGGCTTGAAGAAATAGATTGACTGCATGATGCTTCCACGCAGAGCTGAAACCGACCGCACATGAGTACTGTTAAACTGCTTAGATGATCTAAGCTTGCCCAGGCAAAATGGTACGAGTCGGACTGTCCATAGTATAAACGCTATTGGTTTCAATGGACGGCAGGGTTTGAGATGTCATTTCATCTCAATGTCGGGTAAGCCCCCGCCCATAGGGGCTTGAAGAAATATATGGGCTGCATGATGCTTCCACGCAGAGCTGAATCCGGCCCGCACACTAGTACTGGTAAACCGCTTAGAGGATCTAAGCCTGTCCAGGAACCGCGGTGCGAGGCAGACCGTCCATGCTAATAAACCCTATTGGTTTCATTGGGCGACAGGGCTTGAGATGTCATTTCATCTCAATGTCGGGTAAAAGTCCCACAAAATTGGAAGCAACGTCTCCAAAATGACCTTTACAGTGTTGACGGGGACGTTAAACCTCAAATCAAACAAAACAATGTCGGGTAAAAGTCCCATAAAATTGGAAGCAACGTCTCCAAAATGACGTATACATTGTTGACGGGGACGTAAAACCTCGAATCAAACAAACAAACGACCCGGGTGACATAGTGCATTTTTCCACAACACCAAATTGGCTACTTCCATCATGAAAATCTTTGATACGAGTATTTTTCTTATTTATACTGCAAACAAAGAATATGGGAGCTCGTTAGAACCGCCTCAATGAGGCGGTTCTTACGAGCACCCATATTCTATGCTTGCGTATACCGACAACCTAGGCCTTGGAGCAGAAATAAGGAAAATAATGTATACTCCTGTAAACCCCAGTTTTCTCTGTATCGAGTTGTGTTCAGGGGGTATTCACTTCACGGACTTGTTCACGTGATATAAATCTCGATGCCATTCCTTGGGATGGCCATGTACAAATCTGGTCGCACAGGTAAGGTTTTTTTGCGCTGTGATTCATATAAGGGGAATGGGAACACCTTCAGGGGAGGCCACTCCTGCAAAAGTATTTTGTCTCGCATGTCAATAGGGGTTAACTCTTAAAGGAAAGAATTTGCTCCTGAGGAGCAAATTCTTTCCTTTAAGAGTAGACACCTTTTTCGGTGGGACTCGGCCTATAGAAAAGTGAACCGGAAAGTCCCGAAAGTGGTCTCCCTTTGAAAGGTGCGGAAAATATGCCAGGTGTTCCCATTCCCCTTAATAAACATCTATGATATTTTATAAATATAGATACTGCCAAAAGAGGTCCAAGCCTTCACTTTATGTAACCTTTAGATATACAGATACTCTAGACTAATCCATGCATCAAATCTAAAAGCTATAATCACATATGGTCTGGTCAACTTCCATGTGTACAAAAGTGTAAATTAAATTCTTATCTCAGACTGAATTTGAGAACATAAAATTGACTTTTCTTATTTGGAAAAAAGATATGGAATATCTTGAATAATGAGTGACTGCGGCCAGAAACATAGAGACGTTAAAAATAGCACAGACACAATCAATGGCGGAATAAATTGGCGCTTATTTTACAGTTTATCCTTGAATAACTCCAAGCTATGAGGCGGAATTTCTGTCTAACAGTTAGTACAGGACTGTTGCATGAGGATCATTCAACAAATACAGTGCAATTTCGCTATTGAGACCATATAAATGCAGAGGAAAATTAGATACGAGGGCTGATATGTTGTGAGCCTCGTATTGAATGAGGTGCGCAGGGATGTTCTTTTCAAGTCCTACACTTCTCTGACTATATAGGGCCGTGTACCCAAGGACTGGTCTCATTTGGTCAGTTTACATCGACGAGGTAGCATGTTAAAGTAAACAAGACTAGCAGCTTTTGCCGGTGAAAGAGCAGTGATCCAATAAAAAAGGTTTAACGCCTAAGGGTATCCGTAATGATATGGTAGCAACACTAGGGAAAGATGCCTCTTCATATGCTACAGTGAAAAGGGGGTGGGGTGGCGGAATTTAAGCGCGGTAGAGTCTTGAGGATGACCCCCGTGTCAATGTTGCAACCCCAGAAATGGTCAATAAAGTCCATGATATTGTTATGACTGACGGACGAGTTACAGAAAAAGGACTTTCCATTCTGATAGAGGATCTTGCAATGAGAAAGCTTTCGGCAAAATGGATACCAAGACTTCTGACAGTTGATCAGAAGCGCACCAGGCGCACATTATCGCGTGCTAATCTTAACCTTTTTAAGTTTTCTTCAGAGATTTGTCACTATGGATGTGACATGAGTCCATCATTTTCCCCCAGAGGCCAAACAACAATCTAAACACTGGAAGCACCCTGGCTCACCCCTGCCAAAGAAGGCAAAGCCTATTCTATTAGCCGGGAAGGTTATGGCCTCGGTTTTCTGGGATGCAGTTGGTATTCTGCTGATAGATTACCTCCAAAATGGACAAACAATCAATGGCACATACTATGCTTCACTTGTGACACAGTTACGGGAATATATTAAACTTAAGCGCCGCGGAAAGCTCACTAAAGGTGTGTTATTCCATTAGGACAATGCACCTGTATTGCTATGACTGCCATGTACGATACTGGCTTTAAATTGATTGAGCCTTCGCCATATTCACCTAATCTCGCTCCATTAGACTTTCATCTATTTCCAAAACTGAAAACGGCTATTTCAGACAGCCACTTTTAGTCCGATGATGACGTCATATATGCAGTGGATGACTTCCTGAACACATAAGAAGAATGGTAGCGTACTATCTAAGACAAGGTGAACACCATCTGTATTTTTCGCAAATGACAAAACATTTTTCTAGACGGGCCTCAGTAGCCTAGTGGATAAGAGCGCCGACTCTTAGGTCTCTCACCACTGTGGTTCGAGCATAGTTTGGGTCACCTGCGAGACGCAACGGAAAGCCAGGTGGTTTTTCTCCGGGTACTCCGGTTTTCGCCCACCTCTGATGAACGATTGGCTCGATATGAGTGAAATAATCTTGGAAGGTCTGAAACAACAAAACCAGATAAACATTTTTCTCATGACATGGTCCATCTGTGTAACAAAAGCTGGAACATATTTCGATTGACTTTTATTTTCAGTTTAAGTGGAATGGGTACACCTTCAGGGGAGGCAACTCATGCAAAAGTATTTTCGTCTCCAATGAAAATAGGGATCAACTCAACTCTTAAAGGAAAGAATTTGCTCCTGAGGAGCAAATTCTTTCCTTTAAGAGTAGACCCCTTTTTCAGTGGGCCAAGGCTTATAGAAAAGCGAACAGGAAGTCCCGAAAGTTGTCTCCCTTTGAAAAATGGCGGAAAAATCTGCCAGTTGTTCCCATTTCCCTTAAACTATTGTAAATGTTTTATTCACCATTGAAACATAATTAGCCTGTATAACGCGTGACATCAGATTTAGATAATGCAACGTAACTATGGTCAAAATAATAAGCTGAAAGTCCGTAATTAACCATTGAAACGTCATGTAAATAATACGACTGCGTAACGCGACGTCACATGACGCTACGTAACTGACGTCAAAATAATACTTATCAAAACTATGGCTGGATTTAGTTGACGCCATGCCGTCAATAAGTTGTTTCGCTGCCGACCGCTTTATTTTCCTACTTGATCTTGTTTTTAAGAAAGGCTAATTGAACGGAAGCTGAATTGCCCGGTTTGAACATTGCACACAAAAGCTGTCGTATTGTATTTGTTTGTTAGCGCTGAGGTTTTACGTCATCATCAACACTATGTAGTAAATTTTGGAGACGATGCATCCGATTTTGTGGGACTTTTATCCGCCGTTGAGAAGAAATGATATCTCAGCCCAAAGAATAATGAGTGACTGCAGAGCTTAAGGGACGGTCTGTTACAACGCATAATGTAGTAATGTAGTAATTACTACATTTTGATTTTTTTACTACATTATGCGTTGGCATAGTCGACGCGAAATGAAGTAAAAAAAATTATTTCATTTCGCGTTGATATGCACCATATCGACGCATAATGAAGTAATGATGGTAGAACATAGCTGTCTTCGAAAAGACTTAGGAAGCAATACAGTTACATTCCTACAATTTAGACCACATTTGAGACGGTTCAAAAGTGGTCTTTAAGACCACAGTTGAACAGTCCAAAAGACGGTCTTCCACAAAAGCACACTGAAGGTCAAAATCACAAAGAAAAAGGTTTATTGGGCGGCATCTCAATGTCGGGTAAAAGTCCCATGAAATTGGAAGCAACGTCTCCAAAATGACCTAAATAGTGTTGACGGGGACGTTAAACCTCAAATCAAACAAACCAAACAAAAGACAGACAGGCAGACAGACATACAGACAGACAGAATGGACAAAAACTATATACCCCCTTGCATACTTCGTATGCCGGGGGTATAAATAGATGGGCTGCACGATGCTTCCACGCAGAGCTGATACCGCCCGTACATGAGTCCTCGTAATCTGCTTAGACCAGGAAAACTGCTGCGAGTCGGCCCATCCATGCATATAAACCCTATTGCTTTTAATTGGACGGCAGCGATTGAGATGTCATTTCATCTCAATATCGGGTAAAAGTCCCATAAAATTTGAAGCAATGTCTCCAAAATGACCTAAATAGTCTTGACGGGAACATTAAACCTCAAATCAAACAAACAAACTGTTGACGCATAATGAAGTAAAATTAAGTATGCCACCCATCGCCGCAAAATGAAATAATTCTTTCATTTTGCTCAAACCTCTTAGTATCGACGCATAATGTAGTAAAAACGACATTTTATTTCATTTCGCGTCGACTATGCCAACGCATAATCTAGTAAAAATTTCAAAATGTAGTAATTACTACATTACTACATTATGCGTTGTAACAACGGTCCGATTCGCACCACTTTGCCTGGGCAGGCTTAGACCATTTTTAGAGGTTTTCCAGTATTGAAATGTGGGTTCGGTTTCATCCCTGCACAGAAGCACCATGCAGCACATTCTGTTTCTGCTAGCTCCGATGCAGTACGAAAACACACCCGTGTGATATAGTGCATTTTTTAATCCAAAAAAGTTTTTTTTTTTTTCTTAAAATGTGTGATATTTTTCTTATTTATACTACAAACATAGGTTTTGGGTGCTCGTTAGAACCGCCTCAGTGAGGCGGTTCCAACGAGTACCCACAACCTATGTATTGGAGCAGAAATAAGGAAAATAATGTATACCTCCGTAAATCCCAGTTTTCTCTATATAAAGGGGGTCTTTATTTCACGGACTTGTTCACGTGATGGGACGAGAGCGCTCATCAGATTAAGTGCGTAAACACATCGAAGTCATTTTGTTTGTTCCCCGTGCATGTGTTGGCGTGATATGAAGGGGGTGTCTTGAAAAATTGCTTACAACAGTCACTCTGCTGATCCTGACAGTTCATTATTACAGGAAACCCATATTCGTAACAACTGAGCAAATTTGTCTAGGAATCATATCTCTGAAGTG
Source organism: Lucinisca nassula (assembly GCA_963580285.1). Lineage (NCBI taxonomy): Eukaryota > Metazoa > Mollusca > Bivalvia > Lucinida > Lucinidae > Lucinisca > Lucinisca nassula. Next base: position 40,824,538 of record OY757013.1, read on the forward strand.
ATTTATTGGATTTTTTTTTTTTCAAGAAAATCAATTGAACTGTTTTATACAGTTTAATTCTTTTTGTCAGTTTTGAAGGAATTGTATGAAAATATATAATTCAAAGTATAAAACGCTTGTCAAACTGACCGAGATAGATTTTAGAAACGTACAACTAAGACAGCATACTTATTTACAATGACGTTCCTTGATTGATAAAATTCAAGATATACTAAAAAGGGCTAAAGTAGGTGTGTAGACGTCACTTGTCTTTCACATGATGCATTTTAGGGAAATTGATTCATTTTGGCAACCTTTCCAAAATATTGTCTCCCAAAGTAAAAGAACTCTTCTCTCAAAGAAACGCATTTGCTCCCGAGGAACAAAATTCTTTTCTATAAGAGAAGACTCTTGTGTTGATGGGGTGGTTTATTGGAAATAAATATTGTTCTTATAAGTGTAAAAGGCATATATTATGGGTACTCTTTAGAACCGCCTTATTGAGCTCCAGCAATACAGTAAAAAATCAACAGTCTTCTAAACCCAGTTTGTACAGAGAAAACTGGGGTCTACAGGGGTATACATTATTTTGCTTATTTTTGCTACTAGACATAGGTTGTGGGTACTCGTAAGAACCGCCTCATTGAGTCTGTTCTTACGAGTACCCATTACCTATGTTTGGAGTATAAATAAGAAAAGAATCGCAATATTTATTCAGAAAACATCACGACAACACGCCTATATAATTTTGACCCCCTTGAACCCCACTTTTATATAGTAAAACTGGGGTTTAGGTGGGTAATCCTTATTTTTCTTATTTCTGCTCTAAAATATAGATTGTGGGTACTCGTTAGAACCGCCTCGATGAGGCGGTTCTAACGAGTACCCACAATCTATAGTTTGAGCAGAAATAAGAAAAATATCACAATTTTTCATCTTAAAATTTCCAATATTTCGGCGTTAGAGGAAACAATGTATTTGTATAGGCGTGTTTTCTTAAAAAAGTAGCCAATTTGAAGATATGAAAGAATGCACTATGTCTTACGGTTGTGCTATCGTAATGTATGATTGACAGTCTCAACGAGGCGGTTCTAACGAGCACCCACAATATATATTTCAAGCAGGAATGTCAAAACGTAGCACCAGTAAAATGACATTGTGGAGTCATCATCACGTGAACAAGTCCGAGAAATAAATACCCCCCTAAACCCCACTTTATGTAGAGGAAAATGGGGTTTACGGGTGTAAACATTATTGTCATTATTTCTGCTCCAAAACATAGGTTGTGGGTACTCGTTAGAACCGCCTCAATGAGGCGGTTCTAACGAGCACTCACAACCTATATTTAGAGTATAGATACGAAAAATATCGCAAGTTTTCATCAGATAAAAAACACCTTTTTTGAGGTTTGAAAAATGCCCTGTATCACACGGATGTGATCGCAATGATAATAGAATTCACTATGTCACATGGGCAGTACACCAACTTAAGTTAGAGCCGCCATCCATTATGCTGACAAGAGTAAGTTTAATAATCGTCAACCAAATGTCTGGCACGTCTGGTCTATTAACAATAACGGAAAAATTGCATTGCGACTAATTATCTGAAAAGAAATGGCTTCCCTTACCACCAAAAAAGAATATTTTCAGATAAAAAAAAATCTGATATTTTTCCATATTTCTGCTCAAGACATAGATTGTGATCACTCGTTAGAGCCGCCTCGGCGAGGCGGTCCTTATAAGAACCCACAATATATGTTTTTGAGCAGAAATAAGAAAAATAAAGTATACCCCTGTAAACTCCAATTTTACTATTAAGGGGTCAGAACTGTGTAGTGGGCACAACATCTGCAATGAAATACACAAAGCACTTAATGACCTTTACAGTGTTGACGGGGACGTTAAACCTCAAATCAAACAAACAAACTTAACGGACCTCCGTGGTCTAGTGGATAAGAGCGCTTACTCTTAATCATTAGGTCTCCCACCGCTGTGGTTCGAGCCTGGCTCGGGTCACATGTGAGACGCCAAGTTCTGCAATGGAAGGTCAGGTGTTTTTTCTCCGGATACTCCGGTTTTCGCCCAACTTTGATTAACGGTCGGCTTGTTATGAGTAAATTAATCTTGAAGGGGTGGTAAAAATAAAACCATACACCAAACCATACACAAAGTACTGGCAGCACTGGTGGGTCGACCATTATCAACGGAGACTTAAACCGGTATAACCCTTAAATTCCTGCGTTTTAAGCAAACATTGTAGACCTTGATCAGACGCCGCATTATGGGGCGTCAAATCTGTGTCTACACTTTTTACCAGTAGCACAGGATATGAGCCCAGTCAATGTCTTAGAGATATCAGGCACTCTAAACTCACGGCAGAATATGTGGCTACACATGTAAATAATCGTGACTTGGAGTGATATTGTCACGTGGACAATAGCAAACTGGACGCTTCTGGATAATAAGTGATTTAGGGTCGATTGATAAATAACTGACCAAAAATAGAATGTGCTTATTAGAAGCAAGTAGGCCAGTTATTTTTTGTTTGTTTGCATTGAAGTATATCGTCCCCTTCAACACTAATTAGGTCATTTTGGAGACGTTGCTTCCTGTGTGACTTTTACTCGAAATTGAAATGAAATGACATCTTAAGCCTTGTCGCCCAATGAAACCAATAGGGCGTATATACATGAGCGGTCCGACTCGCACCACTTGCCTGGGCAGGCTTAGATCTTCTAAGCGGTTTACCAGCACTTTACGATCGGTTACAGCTCTGCGTGCATGGAAGCATCATGCAGCCCAATATATTTCTCCAAACCCCTTCGGGCGGGAAACACTAATCCAGCTAATGACTTGCCGCAGAGATGACCAGCACAGGTTCAGCTTGTTCGTTAGTGGTCAAACTGTTAAATGTTTTTGTAAGTACAATACAGCTGATACAGTGGTATGTTTGATGGAAAAACGTTAGTTGTCTGTGCACTTGCCAGTGCCACTTACATTTTTGAGCAAAATATTAGCATATTTTCTTAATTATATCATCGATATTTTACTGACATGTCAACCAATGTCAATGTCAGTTTTGAAAATGGAGGAACATACTTGTATAGTCAATGTAACAATCGCCTTAAGGAACTTCAATGGACTTCGACCTTAACTTTTTGTTGTCTACACCTACGCAGTGACAACGCAGTCCAGCTGTCAACAAAACTGTACGACATAGCGGTCCGTTCGTATCTCAAATTATGTCACTGTTTCTGCAGAAAATAGTTCATGTTTTCCTGATTCTGTGCAAACATAGATTGAGGGTAGCATATAAGGTCCTTATTTGCGGTATGTTGTGTACTTCTAGGGCTGTAAGAAGCCGTTTTATGAAAGATGATATGTATTTCTGATTTCTATTTTTTTTTTTCATACAGATTGCGGCTGCTTGGTACAACAATTGTACTGAGACGGTTCCAACATTTATCAAAACTCTGTGTTAGAGCAGATATAGGAAAACGGTAACCCTTCTAAATCCATCTTTGGTTCGGTTTGATTTGATTTCGTCCAAGACAAACAATATTGCGATAACACATCCGTGTCACATGGTGCATTTTCACCTCTCCAAAATGGCTATTTTTTTTGAAGAAAATCCATGATATTTTTCAAATTATACTAGAAACATAGGTTGTGAGTATCTACAACCTATGTCTTGGAGCAGAAATAAGAAAAATAGTGTATACCCCCGTAAATCCCAGTTTTCACTTTATAAAGTGGGGTTTAGGGTGTGTTTTCACGGACTTGTGGACTTGATGAAATCCGACTTTCATTACGAAAACACGCCTATACAAATACATTGTGAACTTGACCGCCGAAAAATGAAAATTTTCAGATGAAAAAATGTGATATTTTTCTTATTTCTGCTCAAAATATAGATTGTGGGTACTCGTTAGAACTGCCTCTTCGAGGCGGTTCTAACGAGTACCAACAATCTATATCTCAGAGCAGAAACAAAAAAAAATAAGGTTTACCCCTGCAAACCCCAGTTTTACTTTATAAAAGTGGGGTTCGAGGGGGTCGAAATTATATAGGCGTGTTTTCGTGATGGGTGTGGTTTGATTTGGGGCTAAACGGCCATGTCAAACACTTACCACCCTTTTCCTGGGCAGGCGTATACATGTGCAGTTAACACAAAAGTGCTCATTCTTTCGTTTAAAACTGGGTCTTGACTTGAATCAGCGAAAGGCAGAGGATGACAGTAGAATACATATAGTGCTTATTCTCCAAGAATGAATATTGTCAATCCGGCGGGTATCGAACCCTGCAACCTGCTGATTACCGGGGCAGACACATACCCAACTGAGCCACCGAGTTATCAACAGGTTATCAAGTCCGTGTAATGAATACACCTCTAAATTCCCATTTATGTACAGAAAAGTAGGGTTTACATCACAAAAACACGCCTATATTATTTTGACCCCCTTGAACCCCACTTTTATATAGTAAATCTTGGGTTTACAGGGGTAAACCTTCTTTTTCTTATTTCTGCGCTAGAATATAGATTGTGGGTACTCGTTAGAACCGCATCGATGAGGCGGTTCTAACGAGTACCCACAATCTATATTTTGAGCAGAAATAATAAAAAAAAAAAATATCACAATTTTTCATCTCTAAATTTTCATTTTATTTTTTCAGTGATAAAGGTTACAATGTATTTGTATAGGCATGTTTTCGTAATGTTTTGATGAGTCATTACGAAAACACGCCTATGCAAATGCATTGTAAATTTTACCGCCGAACAGTAGGGCGTCACCAAAGTCTGTTGCTATGATTCTATTCGCAATCTGCGTCCGCCATTGAGGACTATATTTGTCAGAAAAAAAATAAGATAGAAAACCTTTCGAACTTTCGGTGATTTGGTCCCTCAATATTCTGGTCCGAGATGGGACATGATGAAAAAACAAATACGGTTAATGAGAATCGTCTTTTATTAAGCCTTTAAATTAAGGCAGAGAACATGAGATCTTAAACTGACGGAGCAGACGCCTCATTAACAGCACCACGCGATTTCTTGACGTCGCCGTATTGTGATACCCGTCTTGGAAAAAATGGCACAAAAAATGGTCACCTCCAGATTCGGCCGATGTTTTGCATACATGTCAAAGACATAACAGTCCGTTATTCGGCTGAGTGGGAGTTGTCGCGAGAGTGTTTTATTTGTTATTTGGGAAATTAGCTGTCGACAGAGCAATTTTTGCTTCAAGTTAAGCAGTTCGCTCATGCGTGTCTCGATAACTTACATACACCATGCATGCTTTACACAAGAGAGAGAGAGAGAGAGAGAGAGAGAGAGAGAGAGAGCTATCAGTTCTCAGTCAGAAAAAACACACACACACACACACACACACACACACACACACACACACACACACACACACACACACACACACACACACACACACACACAACACATTTATATGCAGACTTTGATTCAGTCAATCGGCCAGAGACAGAGAGAGAGGGAGATGCTAGACCAGAAAAGTAACAGTAATATGCAGACTTTGAATCCAACGGAGAGAGAGAGAGAGAGAGAGAGAGAGAGAGAGAGAGAGAGAGAGAGAGAGAGAGAGAGAGAGAGAGAGGGCGCAATTTTCAGTTGAAAAAGAAAAATCAGTAACTTGCGGACTTTGATTCAATTCGTCACCAGTTTTTCTTGACGTCACTGATTTCGTCACAAGAAACTAAACATTCAGTGTAGTGACATATTCATGATATTGTTGATGGTGAATGAATGTCATTTGACGTGTCAGCAGTAATGTAAATAATTGTAAACAAACTTTGTGTGGTAAGGAGATATAGTATGATATTACGAGACTTGAAATCAACATGTTGAAGAATTATGAGAGGAATTTTGTCATTTGTTCTTCACAAATTTAACTAAAACTGCCATTTTGGAAAGATGGAAACGTTCTTCTACAAAGTTTCATGGTGACTTGCAGACCGGAAGTGGTCAGAAAAAAAATGGCACAAAAAATGGTCATTCACCGATTTTGGCATTTCATGTGGATAGATGAATCAATGCCGGAGGTTATGATATAGGTGAGAATAATCGAGATGATTATTTTTCGTTTTCCTGATCTTGGTACTGGTAGGGTTGAAAAATGGCCAATTTCAAACCACTGATGTGCGTACACTGAAGGTAAACATCCGGTTTTAGGCATTTTCTGGAATAAAACCATATTTATACTTTTCATATTTATCAATGTCAAAGCTCAAAAGTAAAAAACAGTTGAGGAATCAGCTGTCAAAATAGTCGACTGGAAGCCTAAAAATTGCAAGTAGTCCCATCGAATCGACGCACGAGAATTTTGTTTTTTAATCAATGAGGCGGTTCAAACGAGCACACATAACATGATTGCAGTATAAAAATAAAAATATCACGGATCATCACGATAACAAGTCCATGAAACGAAGACCCCTCTTAACCCCGCTTGCATTAGAGAAAAGTGGGGTTTACGGGGGTATACATAATTCGCCTTATGTTTGCTCAAAAACATAGGTAGTGGGTACTCGTTAGAACCGCCTCATTGGAGTGATTCTAACAAGCACTCACAAAACATAGTGGGTACTCGTTAGAACTGCCTCATTGAGGCGGTTCTAACGAGCATTCACAATCTATGTTGAAAGCAGAAATGTGAAAGATGTTTTTTACTGAAAAAGTGTAATTTCTGACACCATGTTGGACGCCATTTTTTCACACGGACATGTTTTCTAACGTTTCATCAGAAAAGCAACATTTGGAAGACGTGAAAAATGCTCTATGTCACGCGGGTGTGGTATCGTAATGATAAGAAAATTTTGTAAAAATTCCAGGCAAGTTTTGTTTGTTCGATTTGAGGTTTAACGTCCCCGTCAATACTGTAAAGGTCATTTTGAAGACGATGCTTCTAATTTTGTGGGACTTTTACCCGACATTGAGATGAAATTACATCTCAAGCCCTGCCGCCCAATGAAACCAATATTATCAAGTTTGCGTGGTGGTGTAACCGCACGATTGTCCGCTGGGTTTTATGGTTGATCTCTCTTATCAGTTGTTATTTATACTATACAATAACAAGAAAAAAAGTGTCTAATTGAATTAATATACAAACTAAATCAAAATACAGTAAAATTCCTATATTAAGATCACCTTTGGGACTGTTCAAAAGTGGTCTTTAAGACCACTTTTCAACAGTCCCATAGGTGGTCTGTGAACAGCGGACACTGTCTGCAGAAAAGACAAAGAAGGAGTTACTACAAATTACTAAATCAGCTTCTGAAAGCAGATTTAGTCTTAATTTTAGGTGGTCTTAATAGCGGAATTTTACTGTATATGTTAACCGGCCCCGATAGCTCAGTTGATAGAGTGTCCGCCCCGGGGAACAGGAGGTCACGGGTTCGATCCCGGGCCGCGACATTCCAAAGTCGTTAAAAATGGTACTAGCTGCTCCTCGCTTGGCACTCAGATTTACGGGGTAGAGCTAGGACTGGTCGACCCAGTGTCAGGATAATGTGACTGGGTGTGGTATCATGTCATGTGTCTTGGACATGATACTTCAGTGAGGCAGCACTATAAAAATGAGCATTGAGCTCCCTGTCGCAACCAGACACCGTCGTGATAAGACTGAAAAATTGTTGAAAGCGACGTCAAACCCGAATTCACACATACATACTGTATATGGTAGAAGCAAAAGTTTTTTTCTCAAAAAGTTAAAGTGATAAGGTTTGTTAAGCTTGCATTATTTGATATGCTATTTTAAATTTAAGAAAGCCTTCATGCAGAATATACAAATTATTTGTAAGAAGAAGAAGAAGAAGTTTATTTACCTCGTAATATATCAGTGGAGGTCGAGGCCATCCTCCATTGACCTTACAACATAGTCAAGTTTTACATGCAATAGGTCAAGTATGACCCTTGAGCTAATAATCTTATATACAAACATTTATAAAGCAACATAAGCATGTCGTTGGACCGTCCCTGCAAATAAACCCTATTGGTTTCATTGGGCGGCAGGGCTTGAAATGTCATTCCATCTCAATGTCGGGTAAAAGTCCCACAAAATTGGAAGCAGCGTCTCCAAAGAGTCCTATACAGTGTTGACGGGGACGTTGAGCCTCAAGTCAAAGCAACATAAGCATGGCGGACAGTGTTAACTGAAACTGTAAGTTACACAAGCATATCTAGCAGTGTGTTTACATATGCTTGACACTAAGTCACTTAGCCCACGCCCATAGGGGCTTGAAGAAATTGATGGGCTGCATGATGCTTCCACGCAGAGCTGAATCCGACCCGCACACTAGTACTGGTAAACCGCTTAGAGGATCTAAGCCTGTCCAGGAACCGCGGTGCGAGGCGGACCGTCCATGCTAATAAACCCTATTGGTTTCATTGGGCGACAGGGCTTGAGATGTCATTTCATCTCAATGTCGGGTAAAAGTCCCACAAAATTGGAAGCAACGTCTCCAAAATGACCTTTACAGTGTTGACGGGGACGTTAAACCTCAAATCAAACAAACAAACACTAAGTCACTTATAAATTTCTTTCCTAGAGAAGTCGAGATCAATATGCTTCTCACGACAGACTATACATACAAAAATTGACAAAAACAGGGCTCTGACTTGATAGAGAAACTAGCCTTTTATGAAGCATTCTCTTGTTCCAAATAACGTCTAACGGACATGTTACAGTCAACCCACTATATTCAGCCATTCGTCACAATGACAAACTCGTAATGAAGGAATAAAAAGACCTTTATTAACTTTTCATACAACAAATTGGGATTATTAATATTATTAATAACGACAAAATCTTTATAACGGCACACAATATGAAAACACACCTATACATATTAATTGTAAATTCTACCAGCGAAAAATGACATTTTCAGCTGAAAAATTTCGATATTTTTCTTATTTCTGTTCAAAACATAGATTTGGATACTCGTTAGAACCGCCTCGACGAGGCGGTTCTAACGAGTATCCACAATCTATGTTTTTGAGCAGTAATAAGAAGAATGTCGAGGCGGTTTTAACGAGTATCCACAATCTATGTTTTTGAGCAGTAATAAGAAAAATAATTTATACCCCTGCAAACCCCAGTTTTACTATATAAAAGTGGGGTTTAAGCGGGTCAAATTTGTAAAGGTATGCTTTCGTGATGATAATAGGGAACAAATACCGTCGTTATAACGAGGGTTCTTAAATGTCCTTAAACAACTGTTCTATCTATCTATCCCTTGAATACTGCCGACCCCTCTTTCGAGTGTTATTGGCAGGAGGTGCGCGTTTACTCTTGTACTGCTTTTGTACTATACATATTAATACATGTTAACAAGACCTAGAATTGGAGACTCCTGCAAACCCCGTATTATTTCTCCAACATCCGCCCCAAAACACAGGTCGTGGGTACCTGCTAGAACCACGTCGGTGGTGGGGTTGTAACGAGCATCCATAACCCACGCCCCGATCGGCAATACGAAAAATATCACAAATCCACTAAAAAAAAATCTGCTGGTAATATGATAGACGCCTTTTTTGCACTTGAATGTGATACCGTAATATTTCCATGCTGCTGTTCATAATAAATCGAACCATCTGACTGTAAACACAGACACTAAACTATAATAATAATGAGACTGAGAGAGACTACAGAGTAGGAAATAAATGTAAACTTGATTAGTGTACCAACATAAAATCGTTACGTTTTTCAAAACACTTAAAACACTTGTAATTTAGGGCGAGGATTGTGGGAAGGTAACTGTCTTTTTCGCTTTCCACTTGTGATGTAGTTATTTCAGGTTCGTGCTTCTTTCCCTTTCGTGCCTCTGATGGGAGATGAGAGATAATTGTATCGATTCCGGATAATTGTCTTCCGTTCTAATAAACAGTTAACAATATAACTAAAATCTACAATGAAACATTTTCATTAAATTAGGCAGAAGCAAAAAAAAAAAACAAACAAAAAAAGATAAAAAATAACAAATGTTTTCCACCACCTGAAAAAGCTTCAAACTGTAGAAACGACTGTAAGGGAACCCCCTATATTCAAAGCGTAAGTCCATTTGTTTTTGTGTGAATGAACAAAAATAAATTCCAAAAATACAGATTTCTACGGAACCCGGGAAGGGACATGACTTTTTTTTATTTTATAAGTTGTGCCCACAAGATAATATCTTGTGCGGACAAGGTATTATCTTGTGCGGACAACATATTATCTTGTGCGGACAAGATAATATCTTGTCCGCACAACATAATATCTTGTCCGCGGACAACATATTATCTTGTGCGGACAAGATATTATCTTGTGCGGACAACGCATTATCTTGTGCAGACAAGATATTTTCTTGTCCGCAAAGACATTAAGTTGTGCGAACAAGATATTATCTTGTCCTGACAAGATAATATCTTGTCTGCACAACATAGATCTTGTGCGCACAAGATAATATCTTGTCCGCACAACTTCCCCAAATCTATGTTGTGCAAACAAGATAATATGTTGTGCGAACAAGATAATATCTTGTGCGCACAAGATATTATGTTGTGCGAACAAGATCATATCTTGTCTGCACAAGATAATATCTTGTCTGCACAAGATAATATGTTGTCCGAACAAGATAATATCTTGTTCGCTCAAGATATTATCTTGTTCGCACAGCATAATAAAAATGAAAAATCATGTCCCTTCCCGGGTTCCGTAGATTTCTCATGTTACGAAAACATACCCGATCTACAGTAAAAGTGTTTGCACCACATTAGGCCTCACAAATAGCCGTGTTTCCGCTAACCCGACCGACCCCCCCCCCCCCACCCCGACTCTACTATTTTTATCAATAAAAGAACAGTGCAAATCTCAACATGACATAGAGGATCTTACATGAGTGTTCATGTATTATTGAATTTAATAAACGAGTTGAGGAAAAGGGATAAAATGCGAGGCTCTGTCGAGCATTTTATCCCTTTTCCTCGACGAGTTTAATAAATTCAATAATACATGAGCACGAATGCAACATTCTATTTATCATATGACATTTAAAACGCATTTTATTCACGAATGTTTACGAAAATGACAATATTCCGCCGTTAGTAAACGCGACGTCGTTAAGGACGCCGTACATGTAACGTTACGGGACGTATCTAGCTAATTTGCATATTTAATCCACCAGTGGATTATCGAAAATATTACATAGAGGTTATTATATGGTAAAGGTGTGCCTCTAAGTCATATTGGCACCGGTATGTCATATTGGCCCGAGGGCTTTAGCCCGAGGGCCAATATGACTTCCGGTGCCAATATGACTTAGAGGCACACCTTTACCATATCATAACCTCTTTATTACATCATTTATATAGCATAGTTATATTGCAACGTGAAGAAATGAAGGCAAAGAGAACATTTACTATTTAAATGTTGATGCCGGTAACGTTTCATCGAGTGGGTTGAGGCTATATTTTCGGTATCCGCCGAAAAAAAAGAAAGAAATTCCTTTTAAATTATATAACTGATTAGTAGGCCTACACTAACCATGCTCACGGTAATACAGTAACATAGTAGTGCGCAGCAAATTACGTCACAAGTGACGTCGCAACTGTAAGTTTAAAAACAAAAACAAATCGCCATTTTAAATACAGAATTTCTGCAGTCCAAAGAATGCTTTTTAAGGTATTTTAAAGAATGTTTTGTGCTTATTTGAAGACCATTTTAATTTTAAAGGCTCTTAGTGTCATTCATCAAGCTACTGCATAATCGATTCCGTGTGTAGCAGTCGGTCGCGGTGGTTGTTTACGTTAAAATTCAAGACGACACTTTTTGGGGACATGTTTCCCTCCCACAGGTTTCTTCTGCACAATTTCAAGCTCCTCATATGTGAAGGGATCTGTTCGTTTAAGGTTGTTGGCAAGACATTGTTACAAATGTTGGGACAGCCCTGCTGTGCTTGAAAGCAATGTCCTTCACAATGCTTCCCAATTGTGAGTGAACTTCTTTTAAAAAGTATTTTGTTTTTCATTTTTCATGCTTGCCACGAAATATCAGACTTTTCTCAAAATCTATTGTTATCCCTGTCTTCTATCGCTCTGTCTAGGCCCAGAAGTCCGGTTGACATTGCTTCAAGTGATTTTTCTGCGGCCATTTTGAAGCTCATGGAGTACGGCATTAACGTTCTATTGCTATAGTAACAGAGGGGAGCAGTGCCAATATGGAAAGGCAGTGCCAAAAATCCATATTATATGGATTTTTGGCCCAGTCACGTGACTGTGCCATCAAAATAGCGAATAAATGAGCCTGTATTGAAAGATTCTAATGTAATTTTCCTATAGAAGGTATGTAATAAATGGCGTTATAACACTCTCAGACGCGACGTCATATGATAAAATAAATTAACAAACATATGTACAAAAACATATAAAAATACAAGCCTGACCCTGTTTATTTCGGGGGAAAAAATAAAATAATAAAAAATGAAGTTTTTCCTACATACCGACCAATTTTTTTTTCAGCATCTTAGTAGAAACACAGTTATGTTTAACTCCTTATGGGATATTGTAAACGACAACCGTTACCAAAAGGATTAAATGTTATGATAACAAACACATTTTTTCACAAAACAGAAAAATTCAATTTTCATTTCTTTAAATGGAATTTTCTGAACTATTAAGAGTCAAATGGAAAAAAAAAAAAAAAAAAAAAACAGTTTTCATCATCTGAAGGAGTATCAAAACGTGTCGAAAATGAACTTAAAAGGGATAACTATGTAATACCAAAATTGTCTTTTTCTAAAACAAAAAGTGAAAAAAAAATGTTTTCCCCACGCATGCTGGCTACTGGTGTGACAACTGGGGAGTATATAGAGGAGGCTACCGGAGGCTCAGCAACTGAAGCTACAACCTGCATATCTAACAATCAAGGGGAAATATAGAAGTTCAGCACTTTAGAAACAGGTTAACAAAAAGGTCGTTCTTTTGCAGTGTCTTACTGTTATTTGGCTTTGTGCCGTTGGTTCATATTTCGTCTGTTTTGTGTGTGCCTCCGTGTCACTTTCTATAGGTGACTTGAGACGACTGCTATCTTTGAGTGTGACCTTTCCTGGGTGACCTTTTCTTACTACATGTAGTTTGAAAATCGGATAATTATTACATGTCCTCGAATGGCTATGTTCCAACCAAACTGTATACTGAAGGAGTATCTCTAATGAGACATTATAGCCATTAGGCCATTTTGTGGAAACTATTGGCCTTTTGGCTTTCATTATAATGAAGTTTTTCCTTTTCATTATAGTGACAGAAGTTATTTTGTGTTGGCGCTCCTTGACCTTTGGTGTCTTGGATTGGAGGTTTGATTATTGTATCGATTCCTGGGCCCAGTTGTTCAAAGCATCGTTAGCTTCACGAGCTCGTTAGTGGTCATATTGTTAACTGTTCTAGCAAGTTTGATATTTTAAATTTTTGGTATTTTTGCTGAAAAAATGTGAAAAAGCTGCTAACATTTTTTAGCAAAAATATCAGTATATTTGCCATAATAAATTATCAAAGTTTTAACGATGCGTTAACTAACGACATTGTTAGTTTTGGTTTTAAACAACTGGCCCCTGATATTAACCTTCACTTTTATTTAACAGCCATAAACTGATTAATAATGGAAACACAGCACTTTAAAAAAAGGTTTACCAAACGGTAAGTTAGAAAAACAACACAATTTAGTCCTTGGTGCAACTAAAGGATTGTATATGAAATGGGTATCTACAATGAAGCACCATTCTCAATTTGAAAGCAACCCACAGAGGAATAAAGGTTGCATATCACTTCCAAAAAAAAAAAAAAAAAAAAAAAAACGTCGACCAATAGGTAAACCGCCCGTCCAGACATCGCTATTTTATAGGACGGACTTTTGAAGAAAAAAAGGGTTACTACATGAGTGTATTGTTATTCAATGGCGTAACGTCATACCACAAAAATCGTTTAAACTAATACGTTGCCGTCGAAACAAAGAACAGATAAGACCAACAGATTGACAGTGAGTCTTGAATATTGCAAAAATGCATATTTCCACCAGCGTTTTCATGGGCAGAAATCTATTGTGGTAATGCTAAAATGGAACGAAAGAAAACAAACAAAAATTATTCTATAGTCAGAGTTACCTCACGGTACAATCATATCAAGATAGTATACATTCCGATAACAGACCCGTGCGACAAATTGCTTTTTTTCACAACTTCAAAAGGGCTATTTTTCTGATGAAAGTCCGTGATATTGTTCTTAAAAATACTGCAAATTTAGGTTGTGTGTGCTCGTTAGAACCGCCTCCTTGAGGCGGTTCTAACGAGTAAACACAACCTATGTCTTGGAGCAAAAATAAGAAAAATAATGTATACCACCGTAAACCCAAGTTTTCTCTATACAAAGTGGGGGGTATAGGTGGGTCTTTATTTCACAGACTTGTTCACGTGATGATCCGTGAAATGAACACCCTAATATAAAAAAACGAGGATTTATGTTCTTTATGTCTGCTAAAAGACATACATAACGAAAACACGCCTATACAAAAACATTGTAAACTTATCCTCCGAAAAAAAACGAAATTTTTAGATGAAAAATTGTGATATTTTTTTCTTATTTCTGCTCAAAATATATTGAAGAGCAGAAATAAGAAAAAAAGTTTACCTCTGTAAACCCCAGTCGTACTATATAAAAGTAGGGTTCTAGGGGTCAAAATTATATAAGCGTGTTTTCGTGATGTATTGCTGGTACTGGAGTATCAGATAAATGTCAGTTTTGGAGATATATTACACTGATGTGTTAGTATCCTACTGTAATGGCTTCGTTACTGGCACCCAATACTGAGCCGGCCACAATGGTGATCAAAATATGTTTACATAAATGATGTAAATGCGATCAAAATAGATGTGAAGGCAATGATCAGGAAGATATAATTTTAACCCATATCCAAGAACAAATGATGTATAAATTATTGTGTATGACATTATTTCATCTGGTCTTCCTGAAACTTGCCAGAAGTTTGTTTCCTAAATTACACTCGTATTTACTTATTTATCTGCGGAGACGAGACTTGATATTTTTGCAATTGCCGCCCAAGTTCTCCAAAAAATAAAAAAAGGTCGCAACACAATCCTTTAAAAATGTGAAATGTTAACTTAGCTGCTTTTATAATAATGATGATGAAAACCATTATGACCATGTCAAAACCATGAGGGCGGGACAATTTCGAAGCAAACCTGACAACATAGGAATGCCTTGGAATACAACACGAATCGAGTGAGTGAGTGTTTGAGTTTTACGTCCCATCAGCAGCTAAGGTAATACGGAGACGGTACTTCGGTTTAAAGACTTATCCGAAAGTCTGAAGAAGCCCGGGATCGATCCTGCGACCCCTGGTTTACAAGACGAGTAGCTTAACCACTACATCACGGAGGCTTCTAGAACACGAATCGAACTCTAAACTGTATATGTGTCTGAATGTACCCATGCCACACATCTGTTGCTAGCATATTAACTATTATAAAGTGCAACAGCCGAATACAAAAATTAATTCCTTAAATTAGTTTTGACAAACTATATGCCCCATCAATGTCCCAAACGTTCTCAAATGAGTTGCATAATTCAAAAATAATTCCGAAACACATATTTTACGGAATTTGCACCCGTAAAACCAACAAGTTACCTCCCAAATGACAACTTTAATATAGTTATCCTCATTCTAACGCACGCAGTCACTTGTTTGGTTTAAAAAAATGTTCTTTTTTAACAAAGACGACAAGCGTACTGAGCTGCGTAAGGCCAATTCTAACACAGCGCGCCTATATAGGCAATGGAAATGATTGTGTTTTATTCTGCAACAAATCACAGCTCGGAAGAGCGTGACGAATGACGTCATTAAAAACTGCAAATTAATGACGTCACTAGTCGATTTCCTTGACGTTAGACGGTGTAACGTCATATTCTTGCATCGAAAACGTTAGAAAAGGACATAAATGCGTGTGTTTCAGTCGATAATTTTAGCGGGATTTCTTCTAACAATGGCGAAAGGTTGTGAGATTTTGAAGGAAACAACAACGTTATTGCCGATTTTCAGCGTGTTAGAATCGAAATAGATCAGCTCTAGTCTGTGATTTGTTGAGCAATAAATCACAGTTTGTCGGTCAGTTGTAAGTAGACAAATCACGCGCGCTACGCGCTCGTGATTTGTCTACTTTACAACTGACCTTCAAACTGTGATTTATTACCCAACAAATCACAATTAGAGCTGATCTATTTCTTAAATAACAACTACTGAAAAGTAACGCTACATGATGACGTCGGGTTTTCGACAGTATTTCGTAGAATTGGAGTATATGAACTGTGTGACCACACTGACCAGTCAGGCCTAAAGCGTTTTATAAACGAACTGCAGCGATAAGTAACAAACACGTGCACAAGTGATTTCATATCCCAAGTTTGTTAAACATTTCTGATACTCAGCTCACCGAAACATAGATAATTTGAGGTTGAAAATACATAAAGAAATGGATAGGGTTGCAAATAAAAAGTTTCTAAACCTCGACGCTAACTCTCTTTTTATTTCTTTTTATCGTATTACTGAAGGAGAAATAAGAATGGTTAGTGTCTCCGTTATTGGCGTATGCGTTAGAAATATAAATACATTTGGGCATTCTGTTTCTGATTATTGTAGATATAAGAATATACATGTAGCTAATCATATACCAATGCGCTTGCCTGTCGTTAATGCTCCAAAAATATACTTCGAAATACCTTACCTGGATCTTGGTGTTGTGTGACAGTCAAACACTCTACAATGAACCAATGGTACATGTAACGCCTACCTGCAGGTAGACAACATTACGTTCATATTTCCGATAGCACTTTCAAATACCAAAGATAACACACACTGCCTTCACAGGCAACTTCAAATACCTTCTCATTCAGCTCAGACAAATCAATATTGAAATGATGCAGTACTCAATAAAGATAACTGTCTAGCTGTTGGTAAAACTCTCACAAGTCAGAAATGTTTCGGAAATTCATTTTTGCATTAGATACAGAATACAATTTAACCCCCGTGCACGCAATAAGATTAATTTGGAAAAAATAATAATAATAATAATAAAATAAAACTTCTTTTAACTATTTTTAACGTTAACGTTCATAATTAATAGCTTGTCCATGTGAGACACCCAGTTTCCAGTGACACGTGTTTGTATTCGCACCCCTGTGAGACAATAGTACGTTTCTGTATACTGTTTTCCTTAACCTTTACCCTGCTGTAGGCGACAAGCCCTATCTTTGCAAACAGTGTAGATCCAGATCAGATGGCTTCTGAAGAAGCCATCTGATCTGGATCTACACTGTTTGGCATTTAGTTTATGAATTTGTAGCAGTAAATTACATTAAGTAATTTGATTGGTTGATAGACAGAAATGGGTGTGGTTAATTGAATATTCAGCAAGTTAAAGGTTAATGTTCAACCTCCTTTTTCTCCAAAAACCTCACGTGAACAAGTCCGTGAAATGAAGACCCCCCTAAACCCCACTCTATATAGAGAAAACTGGGGTTTACGGGGGTATACATTATTTTTCGTATTTCTGCTCAAAGACATAGGTTGTGGGTACTCGTTAGAACTGCCTCATTTAGGCGGTTCTAACGAGCACCCACAACCTATGTTTTGATCATTTATGAGAAAAATATCACGGATTTTCATCAGAAAAATAGTCATTTTGGAGATGTTAAAAATGCACTATTTCGCACGGGTGTGTTATCGTAATGTAAGTTGCGGTACTGGAAGAGGATTTGTTATCGAGCAGCACCAATATATGTCTTATACGAAAAACAAAAACAAACAAGACATATGAAATATACTACAGTAACCCCACTTTTCCCTACATAAAATCATTATTTTTCCTTTGTGCTCCGATTTACTATAATAATAAATACATATAGGCCAACAACACAGAGTCAGTGATATTATGTACAACTGAGAGGCTAATGATGTCATAAAACAGTGACGATTTAATATAACAAACATGCTACTATTCTTATAACTGACTTTTTTTTTTTCAGGACAAAAAATATCATCAACAAAATACGCAAATATAATTTTGACCCCAATAAATCCCACGTTTATATATTAAAATTCGGATTTAAAGGGTAAGATATTATTTGCCTTATTTCTGCTCAAAAACAAATTGTGGGTTCTCGTAAGAACCGCATTGGCCGTTCTGGCGAGTTCCAACAATCTGTGTTTTTAGCAGAAATACGAAAAAAAAAAAAAAAAAACGTTTTTTTTTTTTCGGAAAATTTTCATTTCTTGGTGGTAAAATTTTCAATATATTTATATAGTCGTGTTTATAATGAATTGCATAAACTTTCAAATCTGCCCGACAGTTCAAACTCCTGCAAACTTATTAAAATCATCACACTCACTCCAAATGCCTGAATTTCATTTCACTTTGAAACCACACTCATTTTATTACTCGCGGAAGACCCCCATCTCATGTCTAGTAGCATCACGAAAACACGACTATATAATTTTTACCCCCTTCAACCCCACTTTTATACACTAAAACTTGGGTTTCCAGAGGTGAACCTTATTTTTCTTATTTCTGCTTTAAAATATAGATTGTGGGTACTCACTAGAACCGCAATCTTATTTTTGAGCAGAAATAAGAAAAATATCACAATTTTTCATCTCTTCTTCGGCGATAAAGGTAACAATGTATTTGCATAGGCGTGCGGAAACACATTTTTGGATAACACAGCTTATTTGTATATAAAATTGTGACATTCATTATTCCTCGTTTTGCTACAGTGCCACGCATCGCGTAGATTAAATAACAAGCAATTCTTATAAGCTTTCACGGCGAAAGAAACAATTGTCGTTATCTCTTAGCATGAGTGCCATTTCTCCACCGTAACTCTCGCTGTTTAGCTGTAGATGACGAGTTTTCTAACTCTAATGAGGACTGGTGTTTATCACAGGGAGAAGGAACTAGAAACTTTGCGAAAGCAATGACTTTTCAACAACAACATCTATGAAGGTTAAACATCAACGAGGTCTTATGCTACCCATCATGAAAACACGTCTATATAATTCTGACCCCTTTGATCTCCTCTAGGATTTACAGGGGTAAACCGTATTATTCTTATTTCTGCTCTAAAATTTAGATTGTGGGTACTAATAAGAAAAATATAACGATTCATTTTAAAAATTTAGTTTTTGCGGCGGTAACGTTTACAATATATTTGTTTTCATAATTGATTGGGTAAATTACTTGTGTTGTTTTATAGACGTCATATTTCGCAATTAATTTTGGCATGTAATGTAAGAAATGCTTTTTCTCACTTCTGAAGAGCATAAAAATTATACTTTATGGTCATGTCAGAAAGTGTGTGAAGCGTTCACCTTTCTACTTGACAATATTTACATAAGATTTGGTACTAAGCTATTTAGACAAGTTGTGGGTATTCGGATGGGTACTAATCGCACACCCATTGTGGCTGATCTGTTTTTTATTTTGTTATGAAAGAGACGTCATGAAGTCCCTTTCTGCTGAAAACCAATCTGATATCATTGAAGCTTTTAGCACGACTTATAGATATTTGGATGATTTATTTAATATTGACAATACCTATTTCGATGTGTTGATCAGTCAAATTAACCCTCCTCCCAGAACTTAAATAAAGCAAATTCGTCTGATACCGAGGCCCCGTTTTTGGATCTACATCTCTCTACTGCAGATGGATTTTTCCTTGCAAAATTTATGATAAACGCGATGATTTTGATTTACAAATTGTAAATTTCCCTTTTTGGATGGTGCTGTTCCTCGTGCGCCATCCTAAGGCGTTCATATTTTGCAATAAATTAAATTAGTGTGCAGTCATGAAACTGACTTCAACCCTCGTAATAAATTGTTAACTGCTTAACTTCTTAATCAGGGTAGCATGGCCTATTAAAAATTTTATAGACGTCATTCTGATTTAATTTCAAAATTCAATATTGGGCTTAAATCTCTTCTGCAACAAGGTCTATCGGAACCCGAATTTTATCGTGACTTCGTATTTAAATTCAGAAAAATATATGACTTCAGCACCCAATTTCGTAAAATCATTCTTCGATATAAAAAGATTGGGTACAACATAAATGTTATACCACAGACTGCATGCATGGTAGTTTACCAAATCACAGTTGACAAATTTGCTTCCCTCTTAAATTGTACGCCGGTGGCCAGGTATCAGATTCTATGACGGTACCAGCGTAAACGCTTACTGAGAGTTAGAGAGAATCTAATTCTATGTAATGTCGGTTGGTGCTGGATGCTCTGTCTCTGGTCGGGCCCATCGGAGTCTAATGTTGGTTTCTCTTGCTCCAAAATATTAGTGGTTTGATGCTGTCAAGTCCTCGCCGTAGTTTCATTTCTGTGGTTGTTAGAATTTTTTTTGTGTGTTCACGGATATGTTGCATTGGTGAGTTAGGGGAGGCCTTCATATGGACTGAACACATTATTTGTCTAAATCGCGACGGAAGTAAGGGCGGGGATTGTGGCCACGTAAAATCGATTAAAGCCCCCAAGTGGAATTCGTTTCACTAACCGTTCCAAGGCGGTTCTTCTGTCGGGGTTTATTTTTGTTATGGTGTGTCTTTAAGTGTTTGTATCACTTATATTATTTTGTTTGGGATAGCCAATAGGCCATTTTATGGGAAAGTAACTATCCTTTTGGCTTTCCGCTATTGATGTTTCCATTTGAGTCTGTTGTTTTATGCTTGTGTTTCTTTCCCATTGGTGTCTCTGATGGGAGCTGTGTTCTAATTGTATCGATTCCTGATCATTGCCTTCACTTCTATTTTGAATGCATTAATTTAGCTGGACACGTGTAGCACTATAAGCCAAAAATGATACCTGTGGAATCAGTATCGATCCAGAAAAGATATCTTATAACGCCCAAACAATATCTATACTATTTGCCTGCTTAGTTTCCAAATCAAAAGGTAAAAGTCTACTTCAGAAACTCAAAGTTATTCACTTTTAAATCTTTCCGAAGTCTCGGGTTGGCTGCTTTTGTGATTGTTGTTTTCAAAGGGAAAGTTGTCCTTAATATATTGTCAGCAAACGTTTAACTTGTTTTGCGTTCAAGTATCTCGATTAATTACATCTTCGTTCGAAATGAACTCAGTGCAAATGCGAGACACTTTGGGGCGTAACCTTTACGCTGTATAAGTTGTGATGAATCTCTTAACCCATTTAGTACCGGAAACCCCCAAACGGGTACCCTGGCAAACAGTGCAGGCCCAGAACAGACGCCGCAAAACGCGGCGTCTGATCAGGGCCTCCACTGTTTGCTAAAAGTTTAGCCATTTTTTACTAATTAATTTTGAAGAAAACACAACTTGACACCCCTAAATTTTGAAATGGACTCCTGCTATATATCAGGAGGAAGATTCCATTTGGTACTAAAAGGGTTAAAACAGCTACATGAATAATCGTAGATAACCAATACACTAGGGCACTTTGTTCATGATGATCATATGATCCATATAAAATAATCACTGTTTCCGAGTCTATTTTCGCTTCGTCATATTCTGACATTTGCAGACATAAACTCAATATCGAACATAAGGATGTTGTTCACTGAACCGGCATGTTGTTCGCTGAGCCGTTATGCAAAAATCCTGAAAAATGTTTGAAGCATTCGCGCGCCATTAGGAAAACACGCCTATACAAATACATTGTAAACTTTACCGCCGAAAAACGAACATATTACGGTGAAAAATTGTGATATTTATCTTATATTTGCTCAAAATAGAGATTGTTGGTACTCGTTAGAATCGCCTCAGTGAGGCGGTTCTAACGAGTACCCACAATCTATATTTAGGAGCAGAAATTAGAAATATAAGGTTTAACCCTGTAAACCCCAGTTTTATTGTATAAAAGTGGGTTTCAATGGGGTAAAAATTATTTGTGTGTTCGTGATGCATTACAACTGTTAATAAATAGACTAACTAATTAGCCTGAAATATTCACGGTTCGCTTATTCAATTACACATACGCAGACCACTGGATGTTTCTCAAACTAAAAAATACAAGGTTAACATGACCTATTGGAAAACGTAACATACGTGAATACAAGGTCCACTATTTTGGAGGTCAGATCTGTTTGACAATTAAAAAGAGAAACGATCAGGAACTGATAAAACCAGATCCAAAATTCTTCCCACAATATCACTAGGGAAAGAAGTCGAAACATGGAATGACGACCGTGAACAAAACGGACCACAGGTAAACCGAGTCCGAAGCTCTTTCCCAAACAGGTGGTGACTCAGAATATTCAAACTAACTAAAAAGGAGCAATATACATAACAGGGGAAAGTTTCAGAACACCAACATGACAAACATTGAACTGGAAGGACAAACGTAACTTAAAAGGGGGAAGAATCAGCATCATCAACGTAACAACATATATAATTAGGGTAAGAATCAGAACCGCCAACATAAAACATGAAAGATCCACAGCAAAAGCCCCAACTTGGAACGGTCAGTAAAATTTACGGGTGGGTTTAATTTAACTTTACGGGATCCCAACCCTCACCCTCACTTTCACTGTGGTTTAACCAAGTATTTGTTTGGCCCGCGTGAAGGTTTTCTAACTCATCCGTGAATCAACTCGGTTAACAAAGAAATCACAATTAAAGCCAAGTTTGTTTGTGTTTCTTTCCCTTTGGTATCTCTATAGGGAGCTTACCAATAAATATTTTCCATAGGCGACAATAGTAACCTTTTACATGCTCCCACAAAAACTACAAATACAAAACTTTTCAAACCTTACTTATTTATAAAGCCATCCTAGCTCAACAAGTTGATGAGAAAAAATCCACATGTTGCCCGTCTCCTTTTCAAGCTATGGTCCGCCATGTTTGTTTACATGCAGATTCGCAGTGAATACAAGCCGGTTTTTCAACGGAGAGGTGACAATATAAAATCAGCAACAATTTCTTTGAGCTTGCAGATATAATTATAAAACACACATCATTTTATTTCCTTATAATTATCCTTTTCTCACATTGAAATGAAACATGGGATATTTATCCAATGGAAGCCTGTCTGGTATTTAGACTGCAACTAAAAGCTCTGTCCCAAAGTGATAAAACCCAGTACCCCCAGTATTTAGTGCAAAGCTACCTAATGGGAGGTGTTGGTCTATTTTACACGTCACATCGGACTCGTACATGTTAACTACAGAAAAGCGTCTACCGTTTACAGATGAAGAAAAGGTAGACGTAGTGCATAAATGCGAACAACACCTCTTAGCATTGCAATTAGAAATTCTAAGACACCTAGGATACATTCTACTACTTTTGAAAGGATTGGTGTATTTTTGAAGGATGTGCGATTTGAAAGGAGATAGACTAACTCTTAGAGGATGTGCGATTTGAAAGGAGCTAGACTACCTCTAAGATTTTTTAAAAACATATTAGTATTGCCTGCTTCACTGAGACAAATGGAAGCGGCAGAAAACAAATACAGTCGAACTTCAATGGCTCGAACACCTTTGGGACCTCGAAAATCTGTTCGAGACAGGGGTAGTTCGAGCCACTGAGGTGACCGCCAGGAGGCATAACGAGATACTTTTAGACTTTTTCGGTGTTCTATAATGAGTATGTATGCGGTGTGTACTCATTAGAATCGCCTCATCGAGGCGATTCTAATGAGTACACACAGCATACATTTGCAAGAACAAAGACTAAAATCTTCCGAATTATCCCCCATTATTTCATATGTAGAGGATTTTGCTAGGGACTCAAGAATGTGTTCGACTCATCCATGGTAAACGAGCCATCGGTGTTCGAGCCATCGAAGTTCTACTGTATACGTATAGATCTGACCTACACCGACGGCAACATAGTTCTTAAGTTATTGACAGAACGAGGAATCCGTACAGAAGGAGAAGAAAGTAACCTAGGTAGAGATATTATAAGCTTAAATTGATTTGTGACACGCATGTGTGTGTAAGCCGCGATACTGTCAAAGGTTAAGCGATATTCATTCCGGTCATAAAGTTAAAAAGTATACGAAAGAGCTTAAACTAAATTCTCAAAAAACAAGAGCCCACGAAACAGCTATGTCTGCGAAAAGTCCATAGATATCAAACAAGATTATTGAATTAACATAAAAACACCCACTTAATCGGGTCTAGACACTTAAAAAAACGTTGTTTTTTTTTTTTGGCAAAATCTGAATCCTTACATATCTCTGTTTATCATATAGCTGTTTAACCTATGTTGTACCAGAAACCCCAAAACGAGTATCAGTCCAACAGTGTAGGCCCAGATCAGACGCCGCAGATCGCGGCGTTTGATCAAGGCCTACACGGTTTGCAAATATTCAGCCATTTAAAAATGAAGAAAAACATAACCTGACAGCCCTAAAGTTTGAAATGGACTCCTGCTGTATATAATGAGGAAGATTCCATTTGGTACAAAAAGGGTTAATTTGAATTTGATCGTCGAAGAAGTTCATAAGAATTTCATTAGAAAACAAAAGTCGCCATGACGTTACGCGCCAGCAACCGTATGTTATTCCACATGTGATCATAAAAGATCAAACATGAGTGTTCATGTATTATTGAATTTATTAAACGCGTTAAGGAAAAGAGATAAAATGCGAGGCTTTGCCGAGCATTTTATCTCTTTTGCCGAGCATTTTATCTCTTTCCTCAACGAGTTTGATAAATTTAATAATACATGAGCAGAAATGGAAGATTTTATTTGTCATATGACATTTAAAACGCATTTTATTCACGGCTCTTTTACAATCAAAGCACTGACAGTACTGGTTGGTCAATCGTCTCTGAGTGTAGGTTAGGAAAATAGTCCTGAGCTGAGAATCGAACTGTTCGTTTAACTTTAAGCAAGCGCAGTAGAGCTGATCAGACATCGCGTTATGTGGCGTCTGATGCTGTAGATTCTGTTTGCCAATGCCCAAGTATACGGGCACTGTCCACCCGCCCCCGCCCATCGGGGCTTGAATAAATAGATGGGCTGCATGATGCTTCCTCGCAGAGCTGAAAGTCCCGTAACATTGGAAATAACGTCTCCAAATGACGTATACAGTGTTGACGGGGACGTTAAACCTTAAATCAAACAAACGAGCACTGTCCAGAATTTTCTTCTTACACTGCGCTCTGACGTCTTAGGGTAGTACTTGGATTGTTCAACAGAGTGGGGAGGGTGCAAATGCAGCCCCTCCCATATTTTGGAAATTATTTCAGATTCATACAGTTTTTACCCTCTGCAAAATACCTAAAATTTGCATCCTCAACCCGCCCCTTTGCAGAGTCTGCGTACGGCCCTGAATCATGTTAAAAACTGATGTTGCATACATATGGCAAACAGTGCCGACCTGATCAGAAGCAATTTACTCTATATCCGATCTTGGTCGACGCTGTATGTCTAATAACGGTACCACCTACAAAGTCTGGGCTACTCATTTTTGCACTTAAACATTTCAGGGTTCTATTTGAAAATTATTCCTGATTCTAGGATAAGGAATATTATTTCTAAAGGACGGAAATATCGGTTTTCTTCTAAAATTGATTTCAGTAAATGTAGAGATGAAATCGCTGCTTCCTTGAATGAATTCGGTAATCGATGGTGTAAGCGAAAGTATGTTAAGCATAAAGCCCTTAAGGACTGGAAACTTAGCATTTTAAAACTAGTGAATAAACGCATTTCTTTCTATTCTCAAAATACTAACTTATTACCACCTAAGCCCAAGACGTCTTTACGTCATCTTAAACTAGGTATTCAAGAGAGTTAGGAGGCCTTCATGCGGACTGAACGAATTATTTATCTAAATCGCGACGGAAGTAAGGGCGAGGATTGTGGCCACGTAAAATCGATTTAAGCCCCCCAGTGGAAATCATTCCACTGACCGTTCCAAGGCGGTTCTTCTGTGGCGGTTTATTTATGCTGTTGTTTGTTACTTACTGTGTGTATCAGTTGTGTCTTTTTATTTTGGATGGCCATATGGCCATTTTGTGGGAAAGTAACTGTCCTTATGGCCTTCCTTTGTTTAGGTTTTCATTATGGTCTGGTCGCTTAATGTTTGTGTTTCTTTCCCTTTGGTGCCTTTGATGGGTGGAGTAAGTTAATTGTATCGATTCCTGATATTTGTTTTACTTCTACTTCTAAAATTAGGTTCTTAGCAGGAGTGCGAAAAGTCTATTTTTACTCGACTTGGCATACATTTGTGTAACAGTTTTATAAAAAGAATGTTCCGAAAGACGTCACGTGACATCATGGCCTGGATTAAGATATTGTTTTTTTTTTTTTTTTTTTTCAATACGTGAGCATACTGGCATTCTTATACTATTTCGTTTAACCCTCAAATGCCACTGTTTAAGCAAACAGTGAAGTTTCTGTGCAAACTGCTGATCAGCCGCCAAATTCCGCGGCTTCTGATCTGGGTATTATCCAGCACACGATTCCTGTCCAGACTATAGATAGCTCTTGTTGCATTGATAAAAATAGCTCAACGTTTCAAGTTCTATTAATAAAACATAATATTGGTTTTCCTAAATCAGTGTCGGTCACGTGGACAACTGCATGAATTCCGTTTGGCCATTTAGTAAATTAGGGTCGATCGTAATCCGATCAACCCAAAAATGTCAATATTCCGCCATAAGTAAGAACGTTGTACATGTATCTTTACTGGGCGTATCTAACTAATTTGCATATTTAATCCATTAGTGGATAATCGAATTTATTACATGGCGTTTTACATTCTCAGACGCGACGTCATTTGATAAATACGATTTTTATGACGTGACGTTATCCACTAACTAACGACTGCGTTATATAATAATAAATAACTCATTATCTGTATAGGGAATACTATATTCGTGCATTTTGATATCATGTTTTTCAGGCAAGGCTTCGAGAACGCTTGTAGAATCGGAGGCTTGCCGTGCGATTATACTTGCGTTCTGGAAACCGAGACTTGATATCAAATGACACAAATCTATCTGGTATTATCCTCTTGTACAATCTTAAATTGGCAATTTACGATTCTACATGCGTTCTTGAAGCCGAGCTTGATACACTTGATATCAAATGACACAAATCTGGTATTCTGTTTATCAGTTTATCCCCTTGTGCAATAATAAATTGACAATTTACGGTCAGTTATCAACTGTCCTCAGTGCATCCTAAGTTCCAAACAGTCTATCGATATATTTAGCATAAGCTGACATTGTTTTTTCAAGTAATTTTTCCAGTAAAAACAACATTGCCATTTTTTTCAGTATCCCGGTTCATTCATAACAGTGCAATATCATGTTGACCCGAGATAGCATATCTTCATCAGGTCAAAGTGTTACAATGCATATAATATAGGGATAACATCATAACAGATAAAAATGTTTTTGAATCCAACCAGAAAGAATGGAAAAATTACTTCAAGCACATTAGTCGTCATTTCGCTAATACATTACTAATATATGAATATATTCTATAAAAGGCGTTCCTTTCGGAAACATGGACTGCAGCATATAACTGTAATATGTTCTGTAAAAGGCTAATCCTTTGGAAGCAAGGACTTCAGAAAAGAACTGAACACTCTAGTGCTCAAGTTGTTTCAGGACCAGACTAAAACGGGGAGTGCAGAAGGTTTCTTCTGGGTCTGACGAGCTAGTTTCGTCCAATTAGACCTCTTCATCAGTGACCCGTAATTATTTTCAAAGTCCCGCAATCGAATCTATGAGCTTAAAAGAATAGTTAGAAAATATACTATATTGTGGTGAAGGGAGACTTTAAGTGTCGCCAAATATTCCCTTAACGCCGGCCGGGCTGAAGTCATACATGTTCTATAAAAGGCATCAAGAAAACAGGCCTATATAAGTTTGACCCCCTTGAACCCCAATTTTATATAGTAAAACTGGGCTTTACATTGGGTAAACCTTATTTTTCGTATTTCTTCTCTAAAATATAGAGTGTGGAAACTCGTTAGAACCGCCTTTATGAGGCGGTTCTAACGAGTACCAACAATCTAACGAGTACCAACATTCTATATTTTGAGCAGAAATAAGAAAAAAAAATCCATTTTCTATGCCCCCAACTTCGAAGAAGTTGATGGGGCATATTGGTTCTGTCATGTCCGTCCGTCTGCCTGTCTGTCCGTCTGTCCGTTACGCTTTCACCCTGTAGGAAACTCAAGAATGGTTTGAGCCAGGATCTCGAAATTTCATATATGGAATGTGCATGAAAAATAAGCGGACACGTATTTTATTTATTTTTTTTTCGCCGGACTTGTCTTTGCAGAGTTTTGCCCCTTTTCTGACATGCATTATGGCCATGGGGAAACCTTGTGAGCAAGATATCTGGAGAAACACTTGAGCTAGGCTCATGATATTTAGTAAACAGTTTGGATCTAAGGTGTAGATGACCTGATTAACTTTTGACGAAATTCCGAAAATATTTAACGGAGTAACGTCCCTTTTCTGACTTATGCATTGCGGCTATGGGGAAACCGTTTGAACAAAATATCTGAAGAACCGCTTGAGCTAGGTTCATGATATTTAGTAGAGAGTTTGGGTCTAATGTGTAGATGACCTGATTAACTTTTGATGAAATTCCGAAAATATTTAATGGAGTAACGCCCCTTTTCGGACTTATGCATTGTGGCAATGGGAAAACCTTGTGACCAAATATCTGGATATCTGCGCCAGCTAGACTCATGATATTTAGTAGACAGTTTGGGTCTAAGATATAGATGACCTGATTAACTTTTGATGAAATTCCGAAAATATTTAATGGAGTAACGCTCCATTACCAGGAATTCTCGTACTACAGGAACTGTCACTCAGATTACCGATATCCGATATTTGACTGACATTAGTTAATTCCCTTAGACCGTAGACGAGAAGCGTCATTTACCTGTGTTAATAGTGTGTAATAAGAGTTTCACACCTCCCAATTTGAATTACAATACACAACCAATCTGTGTTCTATCCAGTGCCCTGTTAAAATTAGTATGGATATACATTGTAAATTTTGCCACCGAAAATTTCAATATGAAAAATTGTCATATTTTATATAAAAAAAAATGCATGACCAGGTGTTTTGTCCTCAATATAAGTGGAATGTTCTTGGTCAGGCCGTTAATCCAAAATTATAGGGAAATAAAAATAGATCACGTGTATATATAACTTTTTTTTTTTATTCCATGGGTATATGCATGTAATTTTGTTCCTTTCTTTATTGTGGCCATTGGTACACAATAAAAGAAACGTATTGATGACAATATATAAAATAATTTATTTAATTAATGAAATTCGGCGCATAGTAATGACATGCCATTTATAAAGCTCTAACCTCACTTTCACATAGTGAGGACTGTAACGCCGTTTTGTAGGAAACAAATACAACAATTATGTATCTGTAGATGCGGTGGCGTATGTTTGAAATTCAGCAACGACACAGGATTTCCAATAATGTGGTAGACAAGACCGGCCTGCATGTTTACTGATTCAATAATGGTTCTATGAAATGCATTGCTTCCGCACTACCAAAGGCTCTGATTAGACACTCGCTTAAGCGCCGTCTGATCTGAGTCTATGCTAGTCGCCAACGCCACATTGTTTAAAATCACATGTCGCGGCTTTTTTTTTTTTTTTTTCTTTGTTATGGAAAAGTCATTTTAAATAACCATATATAAAGGCCTAATTTTACTTGGGTGTTGACTTATTTCGGAAGCCGGCCTCGGTAGCTCAGTCGCATGCGTATATGTTTGGTGATCAGGAGGATGCGGGTTCGGTGATATGACCAAAAAATGTCGAGAAGGCCGTTAAACTCCGGACTTATTTCTGATACGAAGAGCTCTACCTACATCCTGGGATGTGCTAATATAATCAATTAAAGCTCTGTCGTCCATATCAGTTTAACCCATTTTGTACCGACCGGAACTGTCAACCTTATAATTAGCACAAGTCTATTTTAGAATTTAATGGTGTGGAGTTGTGTTTTCTAAATATATTTGAAAATTAAAAAATGGCTGAACTTCTTGCAAACAGTAGTTCCTGAACAAAAGCCGAGCTCGGTGGCGTCTGATCTGGGCCTGCACTTTTTGCTATAACCCGTTTTGGGGGGGATTCGGTACAAAATGGGTTAATGCACAACGATAGACATATCTCGGACGCCCTAGGCGAGCAGTACTCACGTTATTTCAATACACACTGCTACATTCTCAGTCATTTCTGAATAAAGAAAGTGCGTGTGTATCTTAATTTTCTTACTTTAAGATTTAACAAGACACAGCGAAAGCAGCCTATACTCGCATATTATTATATTATATTTTATTATATTGTATCAATAATTTTACCACCCTAAAATTGAGGAATTTTCAGATTAAAAAATCCTGATACATGTAATTTTAATATTTCTGCACAAAACATACATTGCGGCTACTCGGTAGAAACGCCTCGACGAGGCTGTTCAAACGAGAATAATATAATAAGTCACATCTATACTATCAGCCAGTCAGACTACTTTGTATAATGTTTTCGTTCAAATTCACAAACTGGTTGACAAACAGTGTAGATCCTAATCAGATGGCTTCTTCAGAACTACTCTGATCTGGCTCTACACTGTTTGCAATATTAGGTATTGTCGTAAACAGCAGGATAAAGTTTAATGCAATGTAAAAAATGGTTTGTGGTTTGCCATAAAACTAACGTGGTCTTGCGCGGTATATCACGCCCCCCCCCCCCTCCACCACACACACACCTTTATTGTTGAGTTTTTGTGACATAAATGGTCAATTTCATAGCATAGCCTTTGGGTGAACCATTGTGTATTTTACATTTAAAAATGACAACCTTGTATATTGTAATAAGGGAGGAATGTGTGAAATAAACACAGCCTCTGAAACGACTGCACAAATGAGATATTTTGCCAAATTTATTTTTTTTATTTCGGCTAGGTCCAAAGAAGTTTAAGATTAATTAATGAGACAATGAAAGAATAAACTATGTTTGGACTACATAAAAGAAAAATGACACAATTTATGCCATCAAAAAGACCATTATACGGATCATATACTTGGATCGTTAATATCAGTTCTTCTAAAAGATAAAAAATAAAAAACTGATCCAGACGAAAGATTCTTACTTCTTATGTATGAGCTAAGATAAAAACTTTTAGGCACAAACCACAAATTCTGGGTGCTCATTTTTTCTTATTTCTGCTCTAAAATATAGATTGTGGGTACTCGTTAGAACCGCCACACAGAGGCAGTTCTTACGTGTACCCACAAATTATATGTATAAGAAAAACATCATAAGTTTTCTAAA
This sequence comes from Lucinisca nassula, assembly GCA_963580285.1. Taxonomy (NCBI): domain Eukaryota; kingdom Metazoa; phylum Mollusca; class Bivalvia; order Lucinida; family Lucinidae; genus Lucinisca; species Lucinisca nassula. The sequence continues at coordinate 40,855,882 of OY757013.1, forward strand.
AATTGCTGGTTTTGGCCGTGAAATTTACAATTTATTTGAATAGGCGTGTTGTCGTATTGGTGGAAATATGCATCGTATTATATAAATTCTAACTTATCAAGAACATTCAAGTTTTCTAAACACATGAAATAAAACACTGCATCTACAGGACTGGTGTAAAATTTGACAAACATTACATAAACACGCCTGTTCATGAACAAATGTAGGTTGAAAATGTTACCGTCAAAAACAGAAAAATTTTGACCCTCACAAACATTATTTGTCTTATTTCAGCTGAAAACCTAGATTGTGGTTACTCGTTAGAACCGATAGTGAGGCAATTCTAACAAGTATCCACAATCTTTATGGTGAGAGAAATGAGATTAAAATAAAGAACTTTTGAACTTAAAATCATACGCTTGACTAGTAGTCTTACGAGTCATCATCGTCATTCTAATGAGTACTCCGGCCCAATTTATACTTAAGAGCAGTAATAAGTTGTTTTTTTTTTAAATTGCTGTAAGTTGGTCGTGATAATTACAATGTATTTCTATAGGCGCGTTTTCGTAATGATGAAAATATACATCGTATCATTCAAGTTTTCTAATTAAGCAGTTTGAAGTTTTCCTAGGCGAAATTATAATTATAGCAAGCATCAAAAGGTTGCTAATTAAAAACATAATTTTACATTAACAAAAATAAATAAATACGTTATAATATGAGTACAAAGTTTTTAATTATGGATATATATTTGTTTTCTTCTTAAAGCAAAACATTCTTTCTAATTCTATCAATAATATTATCCATATTGATACCGATTTTCAATTCTTATAACTTCTTTTGCGATTCATTCTAATACCCTGTGTATACAAGTCCTACGTCTGTGTAATCTTTACACATTTTTGATCCGATTCTTCGAAAATAGCTATTTTCTACCACCTGTGGGCCACTTTTAATAAAATGATTTTCTAATTTTTTAGCACATGAATATAGATATTAAATAGATCTTTCTAATGAGAGGTTATAGCGCACGGAAAAAAATTTAACAAATATGACTTTTGAGCCTTTGAATTAAGGCTATTTTTCATTTTTGTTGTAAAATACAAAGACTTAATAGGGAAATACCCTAGTGGCATTCATTACAATCTGGGCCACTTTAAAATTTATTTTATTTCAACAAATTTGGTACCAAAATGAAGCATATAAATTTTTCTATCAAATGCGAGGTTATAATAATATCTTGTTGAAATGAAAATAAATGATTTTATTAGTTAAATGACGGGCTCCTATATAACTCTATACATTTTCCTACTATTACCTGTATGAAAACTAGCGACTGGCTGTGACGTCACAGAAGTGACAGTTAGGTGTGGATTAGTACCTGTAGTACGAGTATTCCTGCTTATCCGTTTTCGGACTGACACATTGTGGCTATGGGGAAACATTGTTTAATTATATCTATTAGTGGCAAGCATATGGTTGGGGGCATAGTGTTTCACAAACACATTTTCTATTTTTTTTTTTTTTTTTTTTTTTTTTCATTTTAAAAATTTCGTTTTTTTCGGCGGTAAAGTTCAAAATGTATTTGTATAGGCGTGTTGTCGTAACTGTAAGCATTTGGAAGCAAGGACTACAGCATAGAACTAACACCTGTTGAGTGTACATGTTAGTCTGGCCCATCTTAGCTTGTTTCGGTCTCAGACTTCATCCGCATTACGAAAACACGCCTATACAAATACTATGTTAACATTACCGCCGAGAAAGCAAACAGTTGAAGATGAAAAATTATGATATTTTTCTTATTTCTGCTCCAAATATAGATGTTGGGTACTCGCGCCTCATCGAGGCGGTTCTAACGAATACCAACAATCTATATTTTTAAGCAGAAATACGAAAAATAAGGTTTACCCATGTAAACCCCAATTTTACTGTATAAAAGTGGGGTTTACGGGGCCAGAATTATATAGGTGTATTTTCGTGATGGTAACCCTCAAATATTTTCAAATCAGTGATCCCAAAGGCCTATAAAATATAAACCACACTATGATGAAGTACGGAAAGACGTTCATAAAATGTGATTTTCCGTGCCTCATAACAAAATTTGTGGAGAATAAGACTGCATGTTAAGGAAGATTTTATTCGTATAAGCACAGCCTAACTTATAAAACAAACATTTGCTAAATTGTTTATACACTGATATCGATCCCGGATTGGCTATTGCGTCTTACGTTTTCCCATTCCATTAAAATGAAGATGCGCTTTGTCACGAAAACCTCCGATTTATCTCATTTATAACCAAATATTTATTACTTCTGATCATAATGCAAATAGACTTAAGTCGAACTTTTAAAATCTGTTTCGCCTCGTTTTTCGGCAACAACAAGTCCCGGTTTCAGTGATGATCTATTGTCTGCTCAGTGCAATTATGTTGGTTGTTTTAACATCCGTCTCTACCAAAGGATCCATGAACAAATAGTTCGGTTATCTGCAAACTCCAGTACTTCAAATGTGCAGTTGAGTTGGCTCACTGAAATTATTTACTGTTTACATTCTAATGGCTTGTGAAACGTTTCTTCTTTATATGGGCGTTTCTTTGTCTGCATGGGATTAATCTGTATGTGAACACCGTCCATTTGTTTACATTTCAGTACTGTGGCAGTATCAGACTTAGTTTAAAAATTATGAAAAGTTAATCTGATTAGAGCAAAAATTTAACATGAATGTTGTTTTCTTTACGAAAGTTGGCAGAGGAGTTGACAAAGCTTCTCCGCACAACCTCCCGCTGGATGTGTCGCTCAAAAAATAAAAAATAAAAGCAGTTATCGTCGAAAAACTAGGCCAAAAGATTTGCAATTCAGTAAACATTTGAAACCTGATTGTAACAATATTTACATATTTGTGGTATTATTGCTAAAACGCGCGACCTCTGATATTTGTCAAGGATATTTGACCTGTAGGACATATGTCGTTATTTTCAAAGTTGTTAATTAAAGGGAAACGATCAGGAATTGATATAGTTTCCAAATACTTGCTACAATATCACCAGGGAAAGAAGTCGAATCATGGAAACATGGAATGAATGACAGTAAACAATACGGACCACAGGTACACCGGGTCAGCAGATCTTTCCGTCTGGCGCTGAACACAACGCCACAAGAACACTGGGGCAAAAGGAAATCAACATTTGAACCCCGTTTGACCAAGCAACAGACATACATGTTCCGGCTCCGATCAACTAATAAAACAGCTTTAAGCCAAAAAGACTGGGCAAAAAATACTGTATATCACGGAAAGGCACCTTCATAAGTTTGACCTTTTAAAACCCACTTTCATATAGTAAAATAGAAGTGAAGGCAATGATCATGAATCGATAAAATTAACCCACAGCTCCCAATCAGAGACAACAAAGTGAAAGAAACAAAAACATGAAACAACACACCCTTATGGAACATCAATAGCGGAAAGCCAAAAGGACAGTTACTTCCCCACAAAATGGCCAATTGACTATCCAAAACAAAATAATATAAGTGATACAAGCACTCAAACACAAGCAATAACAAAAAACAAACCGCGACAGAAGAACCGCCTTGGAACGGTCAGTGAAACGAATTCTACTGGGGGCTTAAATCGACTTTACGCGGCTACAATCCTCGCCCTTACTTCCTCGCGATTTAGACAAATAATCTGTTCAGTCCACATGAAGGTCTCCTAACTCATCAGTGCAACATCTCCGTGAACACAAAAAAATCAAACAACCATAGAAATGAAACAACGATAAGGACTCAACAGAAATTCTCAGTAAGCCTTTACGCTGGAACTGTAGGCGTCATAGAATCTGAGGCTTGACCCGACGGCGTGCAATTATAGAGGGGAAAAAAGTTGTCAACCGTGTTTGGGTTAACTACCATGCATGCAGTCTGTCGCATAACATTTATGTTGTACCCAATCTTTTTATATCAAAAAATGATTTTACGAAATTGGGTGCTGAAGTCATTGCGGTTATATACTTTTCTGAATTTGTATACTAAGTCACCATAAAATTCGGGTTCCGAGAGACCTTGTTGCAGAAGAGATTTAAGTCCAATATTGAATTTTGAAATTAAATCAGAATGACGTCTAAAAAAGGCTTTATATGCGTAGTTATGGCACCGATAACCCTGATTAAGAAGTTTAGCAGTTAACAATTTATTACGAGTGTTGAAGTCAGTTACATGACTACATATTCTGGCAAATCGAAATTAATTGCAAAATATAAAACGCCATAGGATGGCGCACGAGGAACATCACCATTCAAAAAAGGACAATTTACAATCTCAAAATCAAAATCATCGGGTTGATCATAAATTTTGCAAGACAAAAACCCATCTACAATAGATAGATGTAAATCCAAAAAAGGAATCTCGGTGTCAGAAGAATTTGATTTACGAGGGATGTTCGAAAAGAATTGCTAAATTTCTATCTGGAGACTTCAAATTTCAAGTTAGCCCAAAAGTGCTCATTTTATGCCCTCGAAGTACTCCCCGTGGCTAGAAATGCAAAGTTTCAGCCGATGTACATTTTGTGAAGGCCCCACTGTACGCTGATTTTGGTACAGTAATAAGGTACTGATAAATGGCAGATCAAAGTGCTTGTCGGGACTAGTATTTCCGCCCAGCAAGGAATGATTTCAATTTCAGAAACAAAAAGAAATCACATGGGGTTATGTCTGGGGAATACGGGGGTTGAGGCAAAACGGTTACGTTTTCTTTCTTCAAAAACGCCGTAACCATTGTAGAGGTATGAGCGGGGCATTGTCATGTAGAAGACGGACATGTTTAAAACCAGCAGCAGGGCGTCGTTTCTGATTATACTTTTTTCTGTTTCTTCAGTACTACGTCTTTGTAGTACTTTCCGGTGAAGCTTTTGCACCAGCACTTTTATTGCGACTCCTTTACCAGAGAAGAAGATTGCATACAAAACCTTCTTTGTACTCAAAGAGCGTTTGGCAATTAGTGCGCATTTGCTGTGTTTAGTGGCCCAGATCTTATTGCTAACCTTTCTGAGGGGCTCAAAATTATAGAACCAGGTTTCATCACCAGGGACGTCATTTGCAAACTGTTTTTTTTTTTTTTTTGTCATATTTTGGAAACATTTGTTTCCGCTTTTTGACAACTTGAACCCGTTGCCTCTTTTGCTCATCAGTCAACGGATGTGGCACCCATCTAGCAGAAATCTTTCTGACTTTCAAATGCTTCTTCAAAATAAGGTGAACCGTTGATAGTGATATGCCTGCCTTTCGTGCAATATCACGAACTGTAAATCTGGCATCTCCTTCAATGATTTCCTTAATTTTGGAAAAAATGTCTTCACGAGATGCAGGTTTTGGCCTACCTGATTTCGAAGCATTTTTGATGGACTCCACACAAGACTGAAATTTATTTTTCCATCGCCGAACTGTATCATAAGACACACAAGAAGGTCTTTAAGCAGTTGAAATTTCAGTCATCAGCTGCTTGAAAGAACAACCAAGTTTTGAGCGAGCTTTGATGTAAGCCAGTATTTCATCTTTCTTTTCGACGCTTCTACCAACCATTTGTACTGTAGTGGTCAATGATTGCCTGTATTGAAAATGCAAATTTTATGTCTTACACTTAATCTAACATGTACATATATATACCGTTGTATAGGTATTGAATAATCCTTTCCTGGTATGTATTGGTTTTTTTTGAGTCCCACATGATTATCTAGCTAGAGGATAATACGCAATTCTTTTCGAACATCCCTCGTATTTAACTGAAGTTCTGGGGGTTGGGTTAAATTTGACTGATCAAGCCATCGAAATTGGTATTGTCAATATTTAACAAGTATAGCTTTTACAAAAAGCTAGGTCTACGCTTAGCACATATTAAATGTGAATGTCTAGCGTATTATCCCAGAAATGTGTTTGATACAATTTAATTTCTTTGGCAACATTCTAATTGCCAGTCTGCACCCAGAATTCTGCCGACTGAGGTATAGTGTCTGAAAATTCAAATTTGCAAATGCTGTAATTTTGTCGAAAAGCACTTTAATTTTCATCCTTAAAAAGGCACATGTGCAACTTTAATTTGCTTGTATCATCTGATCAAATGGAATTGTTTGAAAACTGTTTTTAAGTAGACAACTTTACTACACTATATAGAAGACTAATTTAAGATCAATCCAAACATTTTGCTAACGGCGAGGTAAGTTCTTAGCTCATCAGAGCCGAAGGCTCCTGGGGAGCTTATAAGATAGACTGTGGTACGTTGTGGTCGAGAGTTTGTAACATGCATATTTTGTATTAGCCTGCACAAATATTACAGCAAATATGGGTATGTAAAAATGTGATAGCACTTCTGTGTCAGAGTTCTGCCTGTGGCCACTCTTTGTGTGAAAGCTTATGCTTGTTATGGGCCGCTTTTTCTTCTTGTGAAAGCTTAAACTTGTTGTTGCATAAAAATATAAAGGTCAATCTGCTTTGTGGGTAACTAATGGCTGTACTCCCATGTTAAACCCAATGTCTATAATGTCTACGCCCATGGGCGTAGACAATAAATCATCCAAATATCTAGAAAAGTAGAAGTGGACGAAATGAACTAAATGATTCAATGATTTCAGATTGGTTTTTAGCAGAAAAGGACAGCATGAAGTTTCTCTCATAACAAAGCAGATCAGCCACAAGGGTTGTGCAATTAGTACCCATCGGAATACCCACAACTTGTCCAAATAACTTAGTACCAAATCTTATGTAAATATTGTCAAGTAGAAAGGTGAGAGCTTCACACACTTTCTGACATGACCATAAAGTATAATTTTTATGCCCTTCAGAAGTGAAAAAAGCATTTCTTACATTACGTGCAAGATAGAGGGAGTCTTCCCTATAAAACTTGGGTTTACATGGGTGAATATTTTTTTCTCATTTCTGCTCAAAAACATAGATTGTGGGTGCTTGTCGAGACGGTTCTAACAAGTAACCGCATCCTGTGTTTTGAGAAGAAATATGAAAAATATCAGAATTTTTATCTAAACAGTTTCACTTTCTTTGGTGGCGAATTATAAATACATTTGTATAGGCATGCTTTCGTAATTAAGAGTTTACATTCAAACTGCATCACAAAACATAACATTGGAAGAGAAAGCTGTATTACTTTTTAGTAGCAACAGTGCATGAACACGACAAAACAGTAATCAATTTTTGTTTAGGGGTTTCATTTTGTGGTTCACGTTGTTTGTACACCTTAGACGGTTAACTATGCAAACGGTATTATCACTACCCAGCAGGCACATGACATAATTGTGACAACACATCAACGTCGGTAAAACGTCATGGCGTTTATGCAACGTCACATCAACGTCCGTGCAACGTCGGATGACGTTGCATCGACGTTGATTTGACGTTGCCCTAGCGACGCGTGCCTGCTGGGTAGGCGTTAGCATTAGATACTTTATAAATGTAAGCTGGATCTCTATTGATTACAAGATATACGTTCCAGATGCCTATAATCCTTATGTCATTCTATCAGACGTGATCAGTCTATGTCAACTGAATACACATGGGAATTTAGGCCGAACTCAAAGGAGAATTGGGTCATTTGCAAGCGTTCTGTTGAATGTTACATTTCTTCTGCATTTCTACATCTTGCCAAACTGCTACAAAAGCAAGATTCGTCTTGGCTCCAGACCTAGGCTACATCAACAACTGGTATAATGCTTACAAGGCTGACTTTGGAAACAAAAACACTCACTCAACTAAACGTTGGGAAAATACATCCGTGTGATATTGTGCATTCTATAGAGAGGATCTTACATGAGTGTTCATATATTACTGAATTATTAAACGAGTTGAGGAAAAGGGATAAAACGCGAGGCTTTGTCGAGAATTTTATGCCTTTTCCTCACCGAGTGTAATAAAATCAGTAATACAAACGCACGAGTGCAATATTCTATTTATCATATGACATTTAAAACGAATATTAAACACGATTGTTTTACAAAAATGTCAGTATTCCGCCATTAGTAAACGCGATGCCGTTAGGGATATCGTACATGCGTATCTAACTAATTTGCATATTTAATCCACTAGTGGAGTATCAAATTTATTACATGACGTTATTACATTCTCAGACAGCATGTCATATGTTAAATAGCCATCTTCATATACTGAGCCGGTCACATTTGACCATTACCCCAGTTGGCTGGATGACTAAAGTTAGCATTTAGCTTAAAAAGCACGAATCTCCAAAAGCGGTTATTTTATCTGATGAACATTTACTTTATTTTTCTTATTCATACGACAAACATAGGTTGTGGGTGCTCCTTAGAACCGCCTCATTTATCAATGCACCAATGTGCAGTCGCAGATCAAACGCAACAGAACGCCTACAGTGTCTGCAAAATGTTCAGCCGGTTTCCAAATAAGTTTAATACGTAGATAAAAAAACCTGACATCCCTAAATTTTGAAATTTGCTAAGGCGGAAAAATAAAAATATAAAATGAGATCCTTTAAGAGCAATGAAAACATTCATAAGAAAGAAGATGGGTCATACTACGTAGTTTCGGCTAATAAAGCCTCATCAGTGACCATGAAATGATCCGGCAAAGAAAGCCAGAAGAAACATACTGCAATTTTGCGAATTTCGAATAGGCAGTCGATTCAAAGACGGATATAAATCAAAATTGGGTCCAAATAATTAAAAAACCTGTCTAGAATATGAGTCTAAACCAATAATTTATTTCCGATTTCTCAGAATATTCACGCTGATCTCAAAGGACCAAAAGTAAAATATAAACTGCACTATGGTTGATGTACGGGGAAGTTTCCATTCAGAAGAAATCTGTTTTTTTTTCTTTCATATTTCATCTGCCATACATGTGCAGTGATGGTAAAGAACAGTTATTTAAGCCACGGTCACAAATCACTATACGAGCCTCGCCCGACTACTTGGCGACTGATTTGGGGTGAAATCGGGCTGGAGTCCGGCCGGCGTCCCGCCAGATGTTGGGGCGTCGGTGGTGGTCGGGAGGGCCCGGTGAAATTTTAACTCGCACTTAAAATTCTCGCCGAATTCTCACCGACTTCTAGGTCGGTGGCACATCGAATAAATGTCGAGCAGAGCTCGTACCGACGTCGTAGACCCGGCCGGAAACTGGGCGGACATCTGCGGAACATCAACCGATGCTCGGCCGGCTAGTAACAATCGCCAGGTATACGGCCGACGTACGGCCGGTAACCTACAATTTACCGGCCGATTTCCGACCGGCGTATACGTCCATGCTTCCCCGCAAAAGTCTTGCAGATACCGCCAGATTCCCGGCGAATGTCCCTCCAGGCCCCACACGACATCTTTTTTGCCAAAACTAAGCCAGACACCCGCTTCCGACCCCTTCTCGACTTGGACAGCTCAGCCGACCACCACGTCTAGTATAGCTCGGACGGGGTAAGCCGAATTTGTGACCGAGGCATTACTGACGCTCGACTATACAGGAGCCCTATCTTCAATGCGTGCCAGTTTCTAGCAGACCAGTAGGGAGCAATGTAAACGTCTGCCCAAAGCAGCCTCTCCTATTACATCGGGATCCTTCCCTGCAGCGGCAAAAGGTGCAGTGATGAAATAAGAGGCCTCTTGTTCCGCTTTTCTTCGAAGAAAGTTAACTTTGACGTCAACAAATAAAAGGATTTTCATCCATTAACCTAGCTGACCCATTTGTTGTACAGGCAGGTGAAGATGCAGGACAACTGGACAATTTCCGGCGGGCGGGTATAAACCCGTCACTCGCCTGGCGACGGGCGATCACCGGCCGGGAACTGAGCGGACACCTGAGGAACATCGACTGATGCTCGGCCAGCTAGCAACAATCGCCAGGTATACGACCAGCGTACGGCCGGTAATCTGCAGTGCATCGGCCGATTTCCGCCCGGCGTATACCCTCCAGGCCCCGCACGGCATACTTTTTGCCAAAACCGAGCCAAACACCCGGTTCCGACCCCTTATCGATTTGGACAGCTCGGCCGATCACTAGTATAGCTCGGCGGGGTCGCCGATTTTGTGACCGAGGCATTAACTACACATTAAAACACCGTCACGAGAGAACATGTCTTTGGGAGTTTGTGTTAGAGGGACTCGGCCAGGTACACTTTAACCCGCCTGCTCAGTTACACGTACTAGCAAGAGCTTTGAAATCAAAGGAATAAAAATATCATTAAATCACGCTCATATAATTCTGCCCCCTTAAACCCCACTTTTTGTACGAAAACTGTGGTTTATCTGAATCTGACTACACACGAGTACTGGTAAACAGCTGAGAAGGACTAAGCCTGCTCAGGCAAAGCGGTGTGAGTCAGATCATCCAATGAATATAAGCCTTCTAGTTTCATTTGGCGGCAGGACATAAGATGTCTTTTCACCTCAATGTCGGGTAAAAGTCCCACAAAATTAGAAGCAACGTCTCCAAAATGACCTAAGTAGTGTTGACGAGGACGTTAAACCCCAATTCAAACAAACAAAACGAAAAATGGGGTTTACAGTGGTAAACCTTATTTGTATTTCCGCTCTAAAATATAGTTTGTGGGTACTCTTATGAATCGCTCTATTGTTCTGTCAAAGCAGCGAACACCAAGGTGATAATACGCCTGTGTGGATGCGCAAGCTGATCTTCACATTTGATATATCATTACGAAAATTGGCCTATACGAATACAAATACTTGGCGCTTGCGGGGATCGCACTGTTAGGCACAACTCCAATTTATTTAATGAAGTGAAGTGCGGCGGTGCAGCTCGATCGCCGCTAGCGCCAAGTGTTGTTTCCTCGAGCAAGAGACTTTATTCACATTGCTTAGTACCGATTCCTACCCAGGAAAAGAGGGCCACATGGAAGATTAGTACTAGTACTAAATGTGTTACCCTCTATAAATAAGGTCGATTATTATTAAAATTATTTGTAAATTTCACCGCGAGGAAAATCCCTGTAAACCCCAGTTTTACTATAAAAATTGGGTTGAAGGGAATCAGAATTATATAGGCTTATGTTTTTTGTGATGGTTAGTATTAAAACCACAGGCGAGCCTTATTTACTTTTAAACCCAGTGTTTCTAAGTGGACACTTCCACATAACACCGGTGCATCATAGTGCATTTTTCACATCTCCAAACCGGCTAATTTTCGGATGAAAATCTGTGATATTTTACTTATTTATACTGCAAACATAGAATGTGGGTCCTCATTGGGGCGGTTCTAACGAGCACCCACAATCTATGTCTTGGAGCAGAAAAAAAGAAAATAATGTATACACCCGTAAACTCCAGTTTCATCTACATAAACAGGGATTTAGAGGGGTGTTCATTTCACGGACTTGATCACGTGATGATGTTCAAATTTAGCTGCAAAGATGTGAAATGAAGAATTAAATATTGCCCTGTTATACTCACAGGAAATAGAAACTATACACTCATTGTTAAATTGTCACTGGCAAAACATTTGAATTCCAATTATATAAAGTATCATCAGTGGCACGTCTGCTTTATCGAATAAAATATTTAATGATAGCTACGATTTACAGGTAAAGCCACAGGTTCAAAGCAAGGGTCCAAATCTTGTTTGAGTCAATTATTTTGTGTCGCGAATGTGATTCCCATTTTTACCAGTTATTTCTCATCATCTAACATTGGGAATATTGTTTACAAAATGAAAATTTACACAATGGTTGAAATGTTATCGATCTTTAAATATTGGACAAAACCACCGGAAGTGAGAGAAAAGTATGGCATTTTTGATTGCGGTTTTTGCTTTAATCACTATTTTAGACACATCTGAAGATGCAAAAAACGATTGAAGGCACTTTTGGGTCGATGTTTGGCTTGCAACATTATTTTGAATATTTCGCTGAAAAAAAGCAGTTCTTGAGTTCAATAAAATGTTTGTTTCTCGATATTCTTTAAATTTTATGTTATTATTTTATTCCTTGCTTTTAACTTATTACCTATACGGAAAAATGTTGAAGTCAAAATTTGATTACAAACAGCACTTTTTTACATTTTCCCCAAAAATTTTAATTTGAACACCAGATTTTCTTTAAATTGTTACAGGATTCATGTCTATAGTTAGTCAAATCCTTAATCAGAAAATTTTAACTGAATTATCCACTTGTTTTGTCAGGCGAGAAAATTTAAAAGCGTATAGTTTCTTTTTCAGGTCAGTATCGAAAAATATTTTCAATAATGGTCGTAAAAGGACAGGTTTTGAATAACATTTGTGATCTATTCCTTAATTTTATACTCAAAAGAAAACTTATTGCTGCTCCTGAGAGTACCGAATCTTCGCATATATGCACTATCTACAGCATGTTATTACTCTAGCTTTCTATTTCTGTCCAGCAGTCTATTAAATATCCACTACTTCACACTAACAGTCTATGAATTATTCATAAACACAATATAAGTTCCAAATAATCTCTAGAGCAGTTCTCTAAAAAAAGGCTGATTCATCAACACAGACCGTGTAAATCAAATAATCTGTCGCATAATTATTCATTGTTTTCTTCCAGCATAAGTTGAGACGAAAGCGTTGTCCAGCTATATTTCGTAATCGCTAGGTAAACACATATTTGCTTAAAACTTAAAGTAGCTCAGCAGCTATGAAATGATTAAAAAAACATTCATGAATTTGGGGCATACAGTAAACTTCCTATATTAAAACCACCTTTGGAACCGTTCAAAAGTGGTCTTTAAGCTGGTCTCTGACCAGGGGACACTCAGTGCAGAAATCACAAAGAAAGAATAACTGAAACCTAATAAATATGCTTTTTAAAGCAGAATTACACTTAGTTTTAGGCGATATTAATATTGCAATCTCACTGTAGTTTCCAACAACCCTGCTGAGCATTCCAAACATTGGTTCTTGTGTTCTTCATTGTTGATATTTTTTGCGTTAAGCCACGGTTGATGATTTCGCATTCTTTTTTATATACAGTGAAACGTCAATAACATGACCATGGATAGCTAGCTTACCCTGGCTTGTTCGAACTCGACCCAGCAGGCACACGTCGCTAGGGCAACGTCACATCAACGTCGGTGCAACGTCCCGACGTTGCACCAACGTTGATGTGACGTTGCATACGGGTCATGACGTTGCAACGACGTTGATGTGACCTTGCCCTAGCTACGTGTGCCTGCTGGGGAGTCCCTAGAGCATTCTTCATATTGCTGCAGAAATGCATTTTTCACTTCTAAAGAGCATTAGAATTATACACTTTGGTCATGTCAGAAAGTGTGTGATGCCCTCACCTTTCTACTTGACAATATTTATATTAGATTCGGTACTAAGTTATTTAGACAAATTGTGGGTATTCCGATGGGTACGAATTGCGCACCTCTTGTGGCTGATCTGTTCTTGTATTGTTATGAAAGAGACTTCATGTTGTCGCTTTCCATTGATAACCAATCTGAAATTATTGAAGCTTTTAGCTCCACTTCTAGATATTTAGATGATTTATTAAATTTTGATAATACCTATTTCGATGGTTTGATCAGTCAGATTTACCCCCAGGAACTTCGGTTAAATAAAGCAAATTCTTCTGATACCGAGGCCCCGTTTTTGGATGTACATCTATCTATTTTAGATGGGTTTGTTTCGTGCAAAATTTATGATAAACGCGATGACTTTGATTTTGAAATTGTAAATTTTCCTTTTTTGGATGGTGATGTTCCTTGTGCGCCATCCTATGGCGTTTATATTTTGCAATTAATTTTGTGGGAATGTAACTGTCCTTATGGCCTTCCTTTGTTTAGGTTTACATTATGGTCTGGTCGCTTAATGTTTGTGTTTCTTTCCCTTTGGTGTCTTTGATGGTTGGAGTAAGTTAATTGTATCGATTCCTGATCTTTGTTTTACTTCTACTTTCTATATTTTTATGCTAATTTAGGGAGGATTTTACCGAATTACCTTTGTTGTCTGAACTCATGAGAACAATGAGCTGATTGTAATGAATACGCACACCATACCTATATTATATAGAAGAACGAAAATGTATGGGCCCCGTCAAGCGATTTTGGTACTTATCGCCTATTCGAGCAGCGAAGGTTCTGGCGAGCCTGCGCATCCGCGCAGTCTCGCCAGAACCTTCGCTGCTCGCTCATACAAGCAGTGAATCAAGAGGAACCTTCAGACAAAAAAGCCATATCCCTGGCCCCTCTGAATGGCTGGGCATGCGCAGTTAAAATTTGTCATGACGGAATGCTCGAAGACACAAATTCGCTTGGCGGGGCTCGTATCATAAAATGAGACCTGTTAGCTTCATGACCGGCTTTCATGATTAACACTCAGTAGTTCGAACTGCCTCTATTTCGAACACATTGAACGTTCCAGAATAATGAAGCTTTTCGAAATTCAGCTTCCAGCTGTTGAAGTTCGATTCTACGTCATAGCATTATAATCATCGCATCTGGGACGAAAGAGCTGGTTACTTGCTTTCTGTTTTTTATGCATAACGTCTTTTGTTCTTCGTTTGGATGCTGCTGATATGTGTGTTACTATACCTGGTCAACTGCGTTTGTATTTTCCATATGGTGGCCGAAACACGATAGGAATAGTCGCAATCAGAAACATAACCGTCTCAAAGCACCAACAGAATAGGAGACAACATGATTACACATTTAAATGAAAGAGTACATGTAATTGCACGACCCGTAGAAAAAGCGACCGACTGAAGTCGGTTGATTTTCTAAGAGTGCCCCAAAATCACCGTGTCATTCTGTCATTCTGTCAGTCTGTCTGTCCGTCCGTAACCCGTTTGTGAAAATTGGTGATAGTAACTTAACCGCTTGGAATATTTAAACAATTTTTGGCATACTGATAGATATCAATGAGATCTAACCAATGAACATGCGAAATATTACATTCCATTTAGTATAGCTCGCCGAGGCGAAAAATGTGAAAATTTTCGAACTGCTTCTCCTCGGAAACCGTTGGGCCGATTGCAGTCAAATTTCATATGGAGCCTCTATGGGATAGTGAAACAAAAATTTGCTCATTGGGTCCAGGTCACATGACCCAAATGGCCGCCAAGCCATATATGGTCGGTATGTCTGTCTGTCCATCCGTAACCAGTTTGTGAAAATTGGTGATAGTGACTTAACCGCTTGGACTATTTAAACAATTTTTGGCATACTGATAGATATCAATGAGATCTAACCAATGAACTTGCGAAATATTACATTCCATTTAGTATAGCCTCGCCGAGGCGAAAAATGTGAAAATTTTCGAACTGCTTCTCCTCGGAAACCGTTGGGCCGATTGAAGTCAAATTTCATATGGAGCCTCTATGGGATGGGGAAAACCAAAATTTGCTCATGGGGTTCGGGTCACATGACCAAAACGGCCGCCAAGCCATATATGGTAAAAACCCTTCAAAAATAGTCTTCTCCAGAACCACTGGGCATATTTCCACGAAACTTGATAAATAGCATCTGGGATGTAGACCAATCATAAATTGCTAAAATGGTGACCCTGGGTTGACCTTGACCTTCTGTGTGCCTAGGTCAAACTTTTACACATATGCTTTTGTATTGGAAAAGTGAGAATGCATTTTATCCTGCAAACGATTCAGAATACAGTACTAAAGTATAAGATATATTTTTGCTCCTTACGATAAGGCGCATTTATTGGGGGAACCGTTTTAGGTCCAGGTCACATGACCAAAATGGCCGCCATACCCATATATGGTAACACTCATAAAGCTAAAAGCATCCGGCGGGTCGTGCACTTCAGCTGAAGCACTGGTTCTAGTTATGTTCTTAAATCATCATGTACACTGTCTTTAAATTATTTCAACCCTGTTGAAACATCTGTGCCCATTCAAAAATACGTGGATATCTGCATTGCACCACAACTTACATCGTAATTTTAAGGGAAATAGATACACCTTCAGGGGAGGCAACGTCCACAACAGAATTTAGTCTCCCATGTCAGGGGTCAACTCTTAAAGAAACAAGGTAAAAATGCCTAATGGCATTATGGACAGGTTTTTCAGTACAGTTTTGAAGTCAGCAAAGCTGCAACCTGCATATGTAGTAAGAGTTGGCAGAAGGCAACATAGCTCGCCTATAGGGGCCTAACCAAATAAAATTTCAATGATGCAGGTCTTTTTACCCCCAAAATGACATTTTGTTTTGTAAAAGAGTTCAACAGACTGCAGCAATTCATACAAAACATTTAAATGGAGCACTACAGCGGTGACAAGGGGCTTGAAGAAATAGATGGGCTGCATGATGCTTCCACGCAGAGCTGAAACCGACCACCCACGAGTACTGGTAAACCGCTTAGAGGATCTAAGCCTCCCCAGGCAAAGCGGTGCGAGTCGGACCGTCCATGCTTATAAACCCTATTGATTTCATTGGACTACAGGGCTTGAGGTGTATTTTCATCTCAATGTCGGGTAAAAGTCCCACAAAATTGGAAGCAACGTCTCCAAAATTACATATACAGTGTTAATGGGGACGTTAAACTTCAAATCAACCCATCAACCAACAGCGCTGACAAAGGTTTTCTAAAAATAGACAGTGACCTTGACCTTGAGCTCAGGACCCTTAAAGTAGATATTGCTTGAGATAACAATTTGTTATGCCCAACATTTGAGTGAGTGTGTGAGTGCATGCATGCGTGAGTATATGCATGCATGTGTGTATGAATGCATGAGTCCATGTAGGCATGCATGTGTGACATGCGTGCATGCGCATATGTGTGTGTGAAAGCATGCATGAATGCACGTATGCATGTGCGAGTGCATGCATGTGTGCATGCATGCATGGGTGTGTACATGTATGTCTGCATGACTGTGTGTGTGCATGCATGTGTGTGCATGCATACATGAGTGCATGTGTGCTTCCATGCATGCGTGAGTGGGTGCATTTATGCATGTGTGTGCATGCATGTATGAGTGCATGCACATGCATGTGCATGCATGTATGTGTGTGCATGCATGCATGAGTGCATGTACGTGTGTGTGTATGCATGCATACCTGCATGCAAGCATGTGTGTGCATGCATGTTTGTGCATGCATGCATGCATGCATGCATGAATGAATGTGGGTGCTTGTATGCATGTGTGCATGCATACATGTATGCATGAGTGCATGCGTCACTTGTGTGTGTGCATGCATGCATGAGTGCAGGCAAGTGTGCATGAGCAGGTAAGTGTGTGTGTGCATGTATGTGTATGTGTATGTATGCCTGAGTGTGAGCATGCTTGCATGTGTGCATGTATACATGCGTACATGTATGCATGAGTACATACCATCCAAAAACCCGTCCAAAAGCCATTTTCTTATGTAAAAGAGTTAAACAGACTGCGCATGCATGTATGCATGTGTGAGTGCATGCATGTGTGCATGCATGCATGGCTGTGTGCATGCATGCCTGCATGACTGTGTGTGTACATGCATGTGTGTGTGCATGTGTGCTTGCATACATGAGTGCATGTGTGCTTGCATGCATGCGTGAGTGGATGCATTTATGCGTGTTCATGCATATATGTGTTTGCATGCATGTATGTGCATGCATGCATGCATGAGTGTGAGTGCATGTTTGCATGCATACATGTATGCATGAGTACATGTGTCACTTGTGTGTGTATGCATGCATGAGTGCAGGCAAGTGTGTGTGTGCATGCATGTGTATGTTCATGCATGCCTGAGTGTGAGCATGCATGCATGTTTGTATGTATGCATGCGTACATGTATGCATGAGTGCATACCATCCAAAAACCCGTCGAAAAGCCATTTTCTTATGTAAAAGAGTTAAACAGCTGCAGCAATTGAAAGAGAACCAAAAAGTACCCACAAGAAATTTTCAAGCCTTTGCCTTGTACAAAACGAAATTTATATATTTGACAAGAAAAAAGAAGAAATTTTACAAACCTGCAACTAATAATAACGTCTATGTGTTTTTAAGAAAGAAAAAGGAAAAAAAGAACATTCCTACAGCTGGAATTGAACCCAGGGCGCTCTGGTTTAGAGTCAAACACTCTACAAGTTTGTAAGGGAGGTAATACAGAGTAAAACTTCTTAAGATGAATTAGATGAGGTAATACAGAGTAAAACCTCTTAAATAAACTTTAGTTCGCAAAATTGGAATTTTCAACAAAACTTTGGTCCTTCATGCCATTAATGGATTGAATATGAAAGAGGTACTATTAATGAAGAAACAGTCCTAATATGAAAGCAATCTATTGAAGAATAAAGGTAATACATAACTTTGAAAAAAAAGGTTAACCAAAAGGTAAACCTCGGACGACGCCCGCCCGGACATCGCTATTCTAAAGGAAAAAAACTTTCAAAAATGCTCTTGAGGAGCAAATTCTTTCCTTTAAGACTAGACCCCTTTTTCGGTGGGAGACGGCTTAAAGAAAAGAAAACAGGAACTCCCAAAAGTTGTCTGCTGACAATCTACCACGTGTTCCCTTTCTCCTTAAGCTTGAGTGTACTACATGTGTTGGCAAAAAGCTCAAGCCTTATAGCACCAACACGTTATGTTTTGATCATGGTTACTTTAGTATAATCAAAGCACTAAGAGAACTGGTGGATCGATTGTCTCTGTGTGTAAGTCGACGAAATAGTCCTGAACTGTGATTTAAACTGTTTCATTTAACCCTAGAATTTCGGTTTTAGATCTTGATCCGACGCCGCGTTCTGTGGCGTCCGGCCTTTTATACACTGTTTTTCAAGCCCAACCTTTGGTTCCAAGATAATCCTCTAACGAAACACTCTTACCTAAGTCACTGCGGCTTTTTTCTATAAATTGTTATGCCGACAAGTCAGTGATAGTCACGTGGACTTGAGCACAGTTGAGCTTTTCTGCTTAGTAACTTTGGGTCTGTTGACAAAAAATCGCCCCCAAAATAGATGTGTTGTTTGTTCCACAATGAGGTCAGAGTGTTGCGTATCAGAAATTTGAAATCATGTGTTGGGTTTGGCAAACAATGAAGACCCAGATCATTCGCCGCAGAACGGGGCGTCTGATCAGTGTCGACACTATTTGCATTTGGTATAAGAACTTACGGGTGTAGGAAACAATCCAAGACCTCGTTGATAACCAATTTCCTAGCCTGCACTGGAGATAATTGGCCAGTGCTGTCAGTGGTTTGATTTATTTACCCTCAAACCCTCTCACCCTTGTGTTTCTGGAGTGCACACTTCCATCACTGAAAATGGGCTCGTCCATTAAACTAAATAGAACTTCTAGCTGAATGGTAAGCTTTATATATTCCGATAAGATGGCTCAGAGCCATCACATCAGGAGCAACACTATTTGCGTAAGTATCTGTATCGGACTGTACGGGATATCAGCATAGGGATAAGTTATATTTCAAGCATACATAGACATACCGTGACCTGTTCCAAACATTGAATTTTTTAATTCCACAGCAGCCGGGTACACGCAACATGCTTAACTCGTTACCAAACGGGTCTATTGACCTTATGGCTGAAAATATCGGCTACGATCACTAAGTATTTCGCTTTAGCATAATACTGACGTTTGCAGACAAGTTCAATATAGCTTATTAAGATGTTGTCAACGATATCTGTGCCTTCATATGAAACTTATGCGACGATATTATCTTTATTATGTCTTTAGGCTAAAGGAAAAATTGAAGAATACTGTGAAAAGGCGTAATCACTTCACTTCACTAAGCATAACTGTGAAGTTTTTTTTAGTTTAAAAAGATTTTCAGACATCAGTTGTTCAAAGCTTCGATAACTTAAGGATAAACTACATCTTACATCAGTGGTAATCTTTAAAATTATGACATTTTCTCCACCATTACTTCTTGCATTTTCATAATCGTCAATTTTTTTATGAAATTAAAGGTAAGCCATTGAAGTTTTTGTCAGGCTTGAAACATTGTTTCCCTCTTTAATTGCACGCCGGTGGGTAAGGCCTCAGATTCCATGACGGGTCCAGCGTAAAGGCTTACGGAGAATTAGAGAGAACTAATTCTATGTAATGTTGGTTGGTGCCTGATGCTCTGTCTCTGGTCGGGCCAATCGGAGTCAAGTTGTTGGTTTTCTTTTATGTTTTCTTTTAAGTTTTGTTTTACGGCGAAGTGGCGCTTCGCCGTAACACAAAAATACTGGACGTAAAAAATAAGTGAACACAAAAAATAGAGATTAAGGCAATGATCAGGAATCGATACAATTAAAACAAAGTTCCAATCAGAAACACCAAAGTGAAAGAAGCACAAACATAATTGCATTTTCCAAATATTGGGTACAACACAAATTTTATACGACAGACTGCAAACATGATAGTTAACTCAATCCCGGTTGATATTTTGCTTCCCTCTTTATTTTTACGAAGATGGGCAAGATCTTAGATGACGGTAACATCATAAAGGATAGCGTAGTTGGCGTGACCGGTGGTGCACATTTCAGTATATAAACAGACTCAGTAAAACAGAGCCCGCTGTTATCGTTCATTTGTTGTATTCTTTGTTTCCAAAGGATCTAACTTTTCAGAGCTTATTACTCAGAATTAAAAAAATTATGTTATGTTGGTTGCTACATGATGATCTTTGTCTCTGGTCGGGTCCATCGGAATCTAACTGTTGACTTTGTTTTGCTCCAGCATTTCAGTTATTTCTTGCTGTCGTGTCCTCATCGTTGTTTCATCTCTGTTTGTTTTGATTTTTCTGTTCTCGGAGATTTTGCACTGATAAGTGAGGAAGCCTTAGCGGACTGAACAAATTATTTGTCTAAATCGCGACGGAAGTAAGGGGAAGACTGCGGTCGCGTTAAATCGATTTAAGCCCCAACCCCCATCCCAAACGGTTTATTTTTGCTATAGTTCTTCTGTGGATGTTTGTATCGCTTATATCGTTTTGTGTTGGGTTTGTCATGTTGTGGGAAAGTAACTGTCCTTTTTGCTTTCCGCTTTTGATGTTTCTTTTAGTGTCTAGATATTTCATGTTTGTGTTTCGGGTTTTCTGATGTGGGGGTGTTGGTTAATTGTATCGATTCTTGATAAACGAGGCGGTTCTAACGAGAACCCACAATCTATGTTTTTGAGCAACAATAAGAAAATGTATACCCCCGTAAACCCAAATTTTCTCTATATAATGTGGGATTTATAGGGATCTTCGTTTCATGGACTTGTTATCGTGATGGTAAACTAGCAACAGTCTTGAAATGTTAGATTTGGGAACTAGATATTTTTTTATTCTCCAAACAGCGAACGCAAGAGATTCTCAGGCTGATCTTTTGATAATAGCAAATTCACAACAAATATTTTCTCACGACACGACACACCATATATTCATGGAAGATCAGGCTAAATCCAATTAGAAAGAGGTTGACATTAATTGGAATAACACAACCCACACTCTTTGCGAGATTACGAGTACGTTTCTTTCTAACTTTGGTAGACTCTGCAAATTATAACCCAAGATCGTTACGTGCAACCATGTATAGGATGTTTAGTATCATTGTTAGCAAACAACTTCTGATTTTCAGTTACTATGATATTCATACACCCACACACTGGATATTAGCGACGTCGCATCGGTGATCGCGTTTAAAAGCTAATTTCAGAACACGATTTCTATGCTGATTAGGCTAATAAATTCAAACGGATTTCTGGCTCCGGTAGTTTTTCTACACAATTTTAAAAATATAAATCAGCCAGGATACTTAACCTTTTTATACCAAATGGAATCTTTCTCCTATTATACGGCAGGAGTCTACGTATGTCATAATTCAGCGGTGTCAGGTTGTGTTTTCTTAACAATTTGGGAAGTGGCTTAACCTTTCTCAAATAGTGCAGGCCCTGTGGCGTCTGATCCGGGCCTGCACTGTTTTCCAGGTCACCCGTGTCGGGGTTTTTGATACAAAATGGGTTAATGCGGCATGTTTAGTTGACGAATACTATTATGTTAACATGTCCAGAAAATTTACCACGCTATTTTCGATGAAATACATTATTTTCTTTATTTTTGCTCAAATCATAGATTGTGGGTTGTCTGAAGAGCCGCCTCTAACGATCACAGAAAAAAAAAAAAAAAAAAAAAAAAAACAATTTTTTTTGCAGACAAGCAACAATCTGTGTTCTAAAAAGTTGGATATTTACAACATGTGACCCGGAAAAAAGCATTCAAACTCATCGGTAAATTCACTATGACACACGGACGGTCTTTATGATGGCTAGTGTCTGATGCTTCTCGTCTCTAGCGCGATCCTTCACGGTCTCAGTTTGATGCTTTTGTTTGATTTGCTGTCAGATTATTGTCCCCTATCTTAATTCATGGAACCAGATGATTGGTAGTTGTAACAGTTTTCATCCATTTTGCGTGTATGTGTTCCCAGGTCTGTGGCACTATGTGGTTGAAAGACTCGTACAATATATGGCCCGATGATGATGCCACAATCTCGGTTGATAGGCTACCAATTTTATACACGTACTTAGCAGTGAAATCAATGCATATCCGAAACAAACATAAATTATATTTTCACAGTGTGAATTTCACAATCTGAAAAATAACATGACCATTTTATTTTCACTGTTCTATAAACATGCTGAAAAGTTTGGTCGCTAGGTAGGAGAAACTTTTTTGTATTATTCTATTTTTTCTATTTTTTTGTACAATATATGGCCCGATGATGATGCCACAATCTCGGTTGATAGGCTACCAATTTTATACACGTACTTAGCAGTGAAATCAATGCATATCCGAAACAAACATAAATTATATTTTCACAGTGTGAATTTCACAATCTGAAAAATAACATGACCATTTTATTTTCACTGTTCTATAAACATGCTGAAAAGTTTGGTCGCTAGGTAGGAGAAACTTTTTTGTATTATTTTATTTTTTCTCTTCCCCCCCCCCCCCCCGCGCCAAAAAAAGCAAAAAACAAAAACAGGATCTTTTTTGTATTATTTTATTTTTTCTCTTCCCCCCCCCCCCCCCCCGCGCCAAAAAAAGCAAAAAACAAAAACAGGATCGGCCTGTATTTTTGGTACATGTTTTCGTTAATAAAATTGTCATGGTGAGACATTGGGCTTTAATGACAACATTTATCAGGAGGGTAATATATCTAAAATACCCGAATTTGATATTTTTCTCGCTTCTGGACTGTCGAAAGCGTAAAACTAGACCGCACGGCACCAGAAAAAAATGTCAATTATAAACGTAAATTACGTGCTTTTAAAAGAAATAATACCAGGCTGAACTGGCTGTCCATAATATTGAAGTGACTGCCCATAATATTATTGAATCATGGACACCACTCAATGCTTGATTTTCTAAGTTCATTACCCATTTCTGTTTTAGGATTCTGGACACCGAGGCGAACAAAGTCTACGATAGTTCTCATCAGTTATACAATGCTGCTCTTTTAACTAGAGGTTATACTCAGCATGCTCTTCGTCCTTTCATCGATTCTGAAATTAATCACAAGCGTCATTACTTCATAATATTCTTCATTAATAAGGTCTTGAATTTTATAGATTTACCTAGTATCTTCCGGGACATTTCGTTGATTTCATCCATTCCTGCTTATTTTCAAAATACTGAAGCACCCATAATTTGCTATAAACAGGTTGAAGAAAGTTGTTTTATTTAAAGACTGTTTTTAAATTTAAAGACTGTCTATAAATTTAAAGACTTTTTAGTCTGTAGATTTAAAGACTAACACTGAGTAATACAACGGAAAATCATGAAAATAATGTAACACGAAAAGATCGCATTCTCATACGCAGCCTCAGTCTTCATCTCATTAATAAAAGGTGCGTTCCTATAGACTGCATGTATTTTATTGTCTTTTAATATTGTTTTAATGATAGAAATAATTAGGAAATAAAACAACACAGTTCCTTCCATTAGACCACAAATGCCGTGAAACTCCGCAGTAAGGGAGGAAATATCTGTCAAAGGTCGAACATAAGATGAGTTTTGTACTGACGTCATTTCGTTTTAGGACTTTTACTGTTGACGTCCGTCTGAAACTTTTATCAGTTTTAGTTGTCAGAAAATTTGTCTGTCGAAGCGAGTGGTCCGTATATTGACAAAATCGTTTTACACATTCATTACATATAAACTGTTTTTCTGAGAACTTTTCAATTATGGCGGAAGTAATTTAATTAAATAGAGACAACTATATAATTTGCAGTTACACATAATTAAATATTCCATAGACAACGGCCAAATAAATATAAACAGCAACGTGCGATTTTTCCGTTTTACACCATTTTCATGATTTTATTTGTGTCAGTCTATAAATTTACGAGACAGACTAAAAAGTCTTTAAATTTGCAGACAGTCTTTAAATTTAAAGACAGTCTTTAAATAAAACGACTTTCTTCTACCTGATAAATACAATAAATAGAAGTGGAGGCAATGATCAGGAATCGATACAATCAACCCACAGCTCCCATCAGAGACACCAAAGGGAAAGAAACACAAACAAGAAACAACATACCCTAATGGAAACATCAATAGCGGAAAGTCAAACGGACAGTTACTTTCCCTCAATACGCCTTTACTTTGGAACCGTCATAGAATCTGAGGCCTGACCCACCGGCGTGCGATTAAAGAGGGAAGCAAAGTTGTCAACCGTGATTGGGTTAACTGCCATACATACAGTCTGTCGTATAACATTTATGTTGTACCCAATCTTTTTCATATCGAAGAATGATTTTACGAAATTGGGTGCTGAAGTCATTGCAGTTATTAATGACAGATTCTATCTGTCTATTCTTGCTGTGCTACACGTATAAAGTAATTCAGGTTTCAGTTCTTCCGGCTTTGACCGCCATAGAAATATGAGTCCGCACAATTTGTAGTCCGGTTCGGCGCAGTTATCAAACCTGTACAAGCGTATTTGTTATCCTGTAAGCGTAATACAAACTTTTGAAGCAGACGACTTGACGATTTTATCTTACGATTCAGCATTTCATATGAATCAGCTGCATCATGCGACGGGGTTGGCGACGACTGTATACCTCGATCAAGCGGCGTCTCATCAGCAGTCTGCTCAGGTTTTACACTGTTTTCTATCAGTGCGGTCAATATTTAATCCTTAAAGACCAGCCTGCCGTTGGACCAGGTCAGCTGCAGACAAGAATATTAATGGGTTTTCTTTCTGACTTTCGAGGTCAAGTTTAGGTCAGTTACAACGTAGGTGTATATTGACTTTGCGTGGAGAAACTGGAAAGAAAGGCTGTCCCTTGCAACCCAGGAATATGGTACAGATAATAAGTGTAGGTCTAGGTGCCATGTATTTAGAAGAATGGACGAGCCCAACTTCAGTGATGGAAAAGTGCACTCCAGAAACTCAAGGCAGTGAATAAATCAAAGCACTGACAACACTCATGCCGATTGAATCTAAATATAGGCTGGTCATGGACGGGGACTTGAACTGATTCGTTTTACTAATGCAAAAAGTGTAGAACAAGATCAGCACCGTGTTCTGTGGCGTTTGATCTGAGTTTACATTGTTTGCAAGATCCAACATTTGATTCATGTGCAGATTTTACAGATAACACTTACATGTACCCAACACTGACAAAGGACGCGGCTATGTTTGGGTTGGTTGTTTGGCATTCGACCCGAAGTTGCAAATAAGAAAAGCGCTTCAGTGCTAATGACTACGTGACTATCACTGACTTTTCAGAATAACTTTTTTGTCTTGTAGAAAATAGCCGCAGTGAGATCAGGGTATTCCATAACACGGAAGAGGGTTATCCTGGAATCATAGGGTGAGCTTGGCAAACAGTGTAAACCAAGACCAGACGCTGCAGAGCGCGTCTTCTTATCAAAATCTTCACTATTTGTTTGGAATTTCAGAGTTAAATGAAACAGTTTAAATCTCAGCCCAGAACTATTACTCCAATCTAGACCCCACATTCTTAGTGCTTTGATTCTGAAACCAAACGATTACAACACGCTTAGGCACCATGCCCTTAAGCTAAAAAGGTTAAGTCAATTAACCGTGACGCCTGGTTAGCAGTCCGGCCACGTTGATCCTGTGCACCAAATTCCCGCCAGTACAGATAGAAACCACATGTTCAGGATAAAACTTTTGATGTGTAATGTAAGGTCGTGCCTAGAAAAGAAGAAACTGAAATTTGTTCTCAAAAAGCATTAAGTAAGAGCGTATTGCAACATTTTTCATTAAAGGATCGTAAGCGTGCCCCTGGACAGTTAGACGCTGGTCGGAAAACGGATGACGTTGGCTCTGATTATGGGTGCCACATGTGTGTGATCTATCGTCTATTGGAACGACATCTTACTATATACAAAAGACGCTAGTGGACGTTGACGTAGCGGAAGACCGACGTCAGTACGTCAAGATCGATTCAACCGTCAGACGCATATGCGAAACAGATTTCCGCCGGCAGCTGCTACACTGTACCTGTAGATAAACAAGGGGTCTCAACTACCGACTAATTAGCACTGGCACTGATCGTCGCCCTTCTGCGATGCACGTTTGATGGCTACACGTCCCCGTCGTGACCAAAGTTAACGCGTCGACACAGCACGGACCACTTACGCTAGTGCATGAAATACGTAAATTGGCGTCTAAGCGGCTGACATATGCGTTTCAGTGACAAATCGCACTTCAGCTGATTGTCGTTTCTGGGTGTTTCGACGTAAAGGTGTAAGGTATGCCCAGGCGGCGCGTGCGTAATAGAGCATGACATATCGGGTGAAATAAGCGTAATTGTGTGGCGAACTATTGCACGTAGTTAGCCAACGCAGCGTAGTGTCAGTAAGAACATTCAGAATACAGATGTCCACAACCGACCCGACAAAAACTGTTACTTATGGGCAGTAGCATTGTTAAAACTTGAATTTTAATGTTTGGTTTTTAAAACGCAAATAGTTTCTTTCAAAAATTTGAAACATCGAATGGCGTTTCATAATACCACCAGTCTATAGACATCTGCAAACATATCATATTTTGGAATTTGCAGAACTACCTTTCTAAATTTTAAGATCTTTTTAGAAAGGTTTTTTGTAAGTTTTCACAGTGTTATGATTTTCTCATAGAATCTGTCATTTCAGTGCCTTTGGCGCTTTGATATATTTTCTGAGTTTATACACTAAGTTACCATAAACTTCGGGTTCCGACAGACCTTGTTGCAGAAGAGATTTAAGTCCAATATTGAATTTTGAAATTAAATCAGAATGACGTCTATAAAATTTTGAAAAGGCTTTGCGAAGTTTATCCGAATAAGAAGTTTAGCCGTTAACAATTTATTACGAGTGTTGAAGTCAGTTACATGACTACACACTCTGGCAAATCGAATTAATTGCGAAATATAAACGCCATAGGATGGCGCACGAGGAACATCACCATCCAAAAACAAAAATAAACCTGTAAAATCTATCATTTTTTTATTTCAATAAACTTGTTTCTGATCTTGATATTGACACTAACACTCCTGATACATGTGATGGTAATAATTGTATTGCTATCCTGCTGCTGATCGTACTAGTACTGGCAATTAAAAAACTATTCCTGATTCTAGGATACGTTATATAATTTCGAAAGGACCGAAATATCGATTTCCTTCTAAAATTGATTCCAATAAATGTAGAGATGAAATCGCTGCTGCCTTGAATGAATTTGGTAGCTGCCTTGAATGCATTTGGTAATCGATGTTGTAAACCAGAGTATGTTGAGCATAAAGCTCTTAAAGACTGGAAACTTAGCATTCTGAAATAAGTGAACAAACGCAGTTCTTTTTATTCTCAAAATACGAACTTATTACCTCCTAAAACTAAGATGTTTTTCACCTTAAACAAGGTATTCAAGAATTTCGTAAGAAGTTTGTTTTTGGCTCCAGCAGATAAGGCCGCTATAAATGTGGTCGTTGTTGGACGGCTTCACTATGTTAACACTGCTCAGCAAGAACTTTGCGGTACTAAGGCCTCTGTACTACAGACTTTAGACAAGCTTAATAAGTTATACCGGTTACCTAAACTTCATAAAAGATCATACAAAGCACGGTGTATTGCAAATTCAAGCTCTTGTACAACCACTGAACTCTCCAAATTATTAACTATTATTAACATGTTTTACTGCCATCAAAAACATGTGATAAAATATTGCGACAAAGTCTTCGAAAGATCAGGGA
Source organism: Lucinisca nassula (assembly GCA_963580285.1). Classification (NCBI taxonomy): domain Eukaryota; kingdom Metazoa; phylum Mollusca; class Bivalvia; order Lucinida; family Lucinidae; genus Lucinisca; species Lucinisca nassula. The sequence goes on from OY757013.1 coordinate 40,883,990, forward strand.
GAAATCTGTTTTGGTTTATAAAACATTCCAATGGAACTTTAAATAAATTGAATTCTAGACGTTTTCGTGCTTCAAGTCCGTCTACTTATGATTTTCCGACCATTTACACTACATTTCCTCAAAATCTTATAAAAGAAAAACTTAATGATGTAAATAAATGGACATTTCACAGGGAGGACTCTCTCTATTTTACATGTAATGTAAGAAATGATTTTTTTCACTTCTGAAGAGCAAAAAATTATACTTTATGGTCATGTCAGAAAGCGTGCGAAGCTCTCACCTATTTACTTGATAATATTTATATAAGATTTGGTACTTAGACAAGTTGTGGGTATTCCGATGGGTACTAAGTGCGCACCCGTTGTGGCTGATCTGTATTTTGTTTTATGTGAGAGACTTCATGATGTGCCTTTCTGCTGAAAACAAATCTGAAATCATTGAAGCTTTCAGCTCAACTTCTAGATATTTGGATGATTTATTAAATATTGACAATACCTATGTCGATGGTTTGATCAGTCCAATCTACGCCCCCCCCCCCCCTTCCTCCCAACCATAACGTCAGTTTAATAAAGCAAATTCTTCTGAAACCGAAGCCCCGGTTTTGGATTTACATCTATCTATTGGAGATGGGTTTGTTTCTTGCAAATTTATGATAAACGCGATGATTTTGATTTTGAGACCGTATTTTTTTTTCTTTTTTGGATGGGGATGTTCCTCGTGTGCTATCCTATGGCGTTTATATTTCGCAACTGATTCGATATGCCAGATTGTGTAGTAATGTAACTGACTTCAACACTCGTAATAAATTGTTAACTGCTCAACTTCTTAATCGGGGTTATCGGTGCCATAAACTACGCAAAGCCTTTTCAAAATGTTATAGACGCCATTCTGATTTTATTTCAAAATTCGATTTTGGACTTAAATCTCTTCTGCAACAAGGTCTATCAAAACTCGAATTTTATGCCGTCTTAGTATATAAATTCAGAAAAATATATTATTGCAATGACGTCAGCACCCAATTTCGTAAAAGCATTCTTCGATATAAAAAGATTGGGTACAACATAGATGTTATACGACAGACTGCATGCAAGGTAGTTAACCCAATCACGGTTGACAACTTTCTTCTGTGGCGATTTATTTATGTTGTTGTTTGTTACTTACTGTGTGTATCACTTGTGTCTTTTAATTTTGGATGTATGGCCATTTTGTGGGAAAGTAACTGTCCTTATGGCCTTCCTTTGTTTAGGTTTCCATTATGGTCTCATCGCTTAATGTTTGTATTTCTTTCCCTTTGGTGTATTGGATGGGTGGAGTAAGTTAATTGTATCGATTCCTGATCTTTGTTTTATTTCTACTTTGCTTCCCTCTTTAATTGCACGCCGGTGGGTCAGGCCTCAGATTCAATGACGGTTCCAGCGTAAAGGCTTACTGAGAATTAGAGAGAATCTAATTCTATGTAATGTTGGTTGGTGCCTGATGCTCTGTCTCTGGTCTGGCCCATCGGAGTCTAACTGTTGGGTTATATGCTCCAGCATTTCAGTGGTTTCTTGCTGTCCAGTTCTCTCCATTGTTTCATCTCTATGGTTGTTTGATTTTTTCTATTCACTGAGATGTTGCACTGATGAGTTAGGAGGCCTTCGTGCGGATTTAACAAATTATTTGTCTAAATCGTTAGGGAACTAAGGCGAGGATTATGGCCACATAAAATTGATTTAAGCCCCTCAGTGGAATTCGGTTCACTGACCGTTCCAAGGCGGTTCTTCTGTTGCGGTTTACTTTTGTTATGTTTTGTCTTTGAGTGTTTCATTGCTTATTATATTGTTTTGTTTTGGATAGCCAATAGGCCATTTTGTGGGAAAGTATCTGTCCTTTAGGCTTTCCGCTATTGATGTTTCCATTTGGATCTGTTGTTTCACGTTTGTGTTTCTATCCTTTTGGTGTCTCTGATGGGAGCTGTGGGTTAATTGTATCGATTCCTGATTATATCCTTCACCTCTATTTTGCTATTTTGTACTGTATATAATCATTCATTTTAGATACTGTATTTTGGCAGGTACTAAACGCCAAAACTACAAAAATGTACTTAAAACGCAAAATTTCTATGATAAAATGCAAATATGCACGTCCTCTCACGTCCCCGAAAGAACAGAAGGTAAAACATCGGACAGCCTTGGACCATAGATTATAGAAAACCTTGGAGGCCGCGGGCCAGCCAGCCAGCCTTGGTCGATCTAGTCTTGCGTCCAAACATAGCCCCGGCCAACCGGTCCGCGAATCGTCCCAGGATTCAAGCAATCTATCGTTGATCACAATAGACATTAGATATTGGGTGCTATTCCTTTACCACAGTTTAATCCTCATGGAGTAGATAGTGCTTTAGGTGCTTTCTTGAATTTAAACAGAGTTTCACTTTCCCTAATTTATTTTGGTAAACTGTTCCATATCCGGGGATCTTTGATGGAAAAGGCTGTGTCGTAATACCTGGTATGCGATCTAGGAACGTGCAGTTTATCGTTTCCTGTCGGTCTCGTTCATCGGTCATGGTGTTCTGAGATGAGCGTTAGCATAGATGAAACGTATTCCGGGGACTGTCAATTTATACCTTTCTATACCATGCGACACGTGTGATATTGAACTCGTTTTGGAAAAGATAGCCAGCAAAAATGCGTGTCAGTAAACATCTGATCGGATGGTGTTATCATGCCAGTCTTTAACATGGCTGAGCGTGAGATTACGTGTTTCATCACTGTATTCGTTTATTTATTTATGTTCTCGGAGATCTCGCAATGATGAGTTAGAAATCCTTCATGCGAATTGAAAAAAATCTCAACAGAACCAATGGCGAGGATTGATGCCGTGTAAAATCGATTTAAGTGCCCCCCACCCCAACCCCAGTAAAAATGTTTACTGACCGTTCCAAGGCGGATCTTCTGTTGTAGTTTATTATCGATATAATTTGTCTTTGCACGAATGTATTTTTTTATTTTGGATAGCCGTTTGGCCATTTTGTGGGGAAGTAAGTGTCCTGTTGGTTTTCCGTTTGTATCGTTTTCATCATGGTGAAGTTGTTTTATGTTTCGGTTATTCCACTTTGGTGTCTTTGATGGGAGGTTTAGGGTAGTTGTATCGATTCCTGATCATTGCCTACACTTCTATTCTACTACAGCAGCTGTTATATACAAACATACTTATAACGAAATTTTCTTCCATGCTTAACTCAAATTGTATTGTCTAGTATTTTATTTGAATTTACTTCCGGCACTAACACTTATCCTGCTGAATATTCAATATAGCAACGCCCATTTCTGTATTTGAACTAATCAGATTACGTGATGTAATTTATTCCTCCAAATTCATAAACTGAATGTCAAACAGTGTAGAGCCATCTGATCAGGTACTACACTGTTTGCAAAGATAAGGGTTGTCATGAACAGCAGGATAAGGGTTAACTACACTCTACAACGCATATACGCTAAAAACTTACACATACTTACTTTACAACAGAAGTACGGAAGTTAAATATAAATGTGCTGGGCCATCAAGACGTCTAGGTCATTTCCTTACTTTGATTACATAATTAAATGCATGTTTCTTTCGCATTATTTCGACAGTCCAATTAAATGAGTCCTTAAAAATCGGATGAATTCTGATTAGAACAACAACAGTTTCAAGTTGTTGCTGAAAATCAAATCTGCAAAATGATAAAAGTTCAGGAAATTAATCCTGCTTGAACAACAGACATTGATAATCAAAGGATTGACAGCAGACGTGGAGCCTAAAAAATGGCCATGCGCCTGATATTTTTAGTTCGAATGACTGTACCTCAGGCAAACAATGTAGACCCTGGTCATACGCTGTGTTCTGTGACGTCTTATCAAGGTCTTAGCTGATTGACAATGATACATTGTCAGATCTAAGACCTATATTTGTTAACTTATTCAATAGTGAAAACACTTTCCGTTACTCGCGAATCGTTATTTTCATTGACCCTATTTACTTTGTATTACTTTGGATTAAACAGTATTTATAAAATCTAAGTGAGACATAAATATATACAACATTGCAATACAGAATTCGACGGTAAGCATGCAGCTTTAATGGAAGTCATCTCCTGTAATTTTCAATATAGATGAAGTACGTTAGACGGTAAACCATTTTGTAAGTAAGTGAGACAGAAGGCAGTGTTATGGCCTGGTGGAGGCAAGTACCGATCAATACCTGGTAGCCTTCCTATGATCAGGCAACGCCAAATCAACGCTGGTGCAACGCTTTGATATTGTGACGTTGCAACAGCTTCGATCTTGTCATGTGGCCGCGAGCATCATAACACAAGGACAAGACGCTGTAAGAATATGAAGACGGACCAACTAAGTGTTTCAGTCATGTAGTGCGGGTAGTTTGATTTTGATTTTGAGGGACTAGAGTTGCGGGTGATTGCGCATTGTTTAGGAATCTTCCGGAATAGAGTATAAAATTCTGTACTTGGAGAAAGAGAGCTGTTACTTTATTGATCATTGGCAAACAAGTAGGCATCAGCCGTATAACTACGACTTTAAATATTACTTTGGGTCGATTGAAAACAATCGAACAAAACGTTCTACTTGCTACAATGTTTAAATCATAACACCCAAACGCTTACCAGTTCGTTTTCATGTTGTATTTAAATGCATATTATGTTAAATTAATTTGATTTTCCAAGATCGGCCATGTTTTTATGACATGTGCGATATTATATATGTCCTGATAAGATTTTATTTTAATTTTAGAAGTTTATTTGTGGTTACAGAAACTATCCTTAATGCTGTCAACGTGTATGTTTTTTATTATAACTTGATGTCGTTCCTTACATATGCCCTTCTTACACACTGTGTCTGGGATGGAAGGTTAAGGGTAATTTTATCGCTTCCTGATCATCGCCTTCCCTTATACAGCAATATTCCGCTATTAAGACCACGAAAATGAGAATAGTTCTACTTTAAAAGCTTATTAAGAAAGCGTCATATATCCTTTCTTTCTGTTTTCGGCATACAGTGTCCTCAGGCCAGGGACCACCTTTGGGACTGTTCAAAAGTGATCTTAAAGACCACTTTCGAACAGTCCTAAAGGTGGTCTTAATATAGGAATTTTACTGTGTATTGTTATTTGGATTCGATTTCATTTCTGCGCTGTTAAGTACCTACTATTTACGTTTTAATGTCACAGGCGAGGAAATAATTATGGGCAGACTGGGACTCGCACCCAGAGATCCTTGAATACCTCGCATCCTTGAATACTTCTGACACACGGTCGACGAGTTTTGTTCAGCCTACCTAATTAGATTTGTTCCGTATGTTTTAATTCGGGCTGCGTATCTTATTTTTGCATACTTCTTGTCTGCCCTCATTCTTTCCTGCTCTGAGACGCAGTGCCTAGCACATTTATACGAGTGAGTCTTATCTTGGTGTCGAATATTATAAGAATCGTATGTGGGTGTGAGGGGTGGATGGAAAAATACGTCCCGAGGGTCAGTGTGGTGTGGCGGCATCACGAGGCTTGCCGAGGGGTGTATAGAAAAATCCGTCCCGAGGGTCACGAGGCTTACCGAGTGATGCCGGACAGTAACCGAGGGATCCACCCAGCCTCGTGATGCCGGACAGTGACCATCGGGACGGATTTTTCTATCAACCCCTCACACCCATATAGGATTCTTTTTCTTGCGTACCTTCCATTTCTTAGCTCGGATTTTTAATGCCGCAGTCACTTCGGTTACCGACGTCCGCCATATTGTTATGACACTATATCACATAACGTGCTGTGGCATCAACCTTAACGACGACTCATATGAGGTCGTATTCAACCAGTGCATTTATCAAACACGCGTGAATATTCGATTTACGGTAAGACACCAGGGTGAGAACAGAATTTCTTTCCCAAGCTCAAACGATGATTTCCTTGAATACATTATCATTACCCAGCACACTAGTCAACAACAAGTCTGCATTATAAAATATCAATGAGGCGTTAAAATGATTAAATAATTAAAACTCAAGTAGATGCAAAACGCAAATAATCGGCGATATGTTCAATGGCGCAAATCGATGATTACAAAAACACTGTGGTCAACAAATGACGATAGCTATCAAGAATGAACGGATGGACACAATAATACACTATGCATACGCTAGGACACGCTAATTATCCCGCCTTGCTGGCTGACATAACAGACAACATGGCTGCATATGGCTTATTACGAAACGAGACAATGTAATACATTTAAAAGGCAAAATATGCTACAAGAACAAGCTAGAAACCCTCCAGAAACAAATTATTTGTCTAAACCACAACAGAACTAATGGCGAAGTTTGTAGCCACGTAAAATAGATTTTTGCCTCCCCCCCCCCCCCCACGCCACCCCACTCAGTGAATTACTTTTTACTGACCGTTCCAAAGCTGTCTAATTATTGTTATATTTCGCTTTTGTATGCATATAATGCTTATATCTTTTTTATTTTGGATGGCCGTTTTGCCAGTTTGTGGGAAAATAACTGCCCTTTTGGCTTTCCGCTAGTGATATTATCATTAGGGTTTATTTATTTCATATTCGTGTATCTTTCCCGACGGTGTCTCTCATGGGAAGTGTGGGGTAATTGTATCGATTCTTGATTTCTGATCATTGCTTTCACTTCTATTTTGATAATGTAATATATACAACACTGTTGACCAAGAACAAATGAAAATATAATACACTTACTCTCAGCGCATTTAGGTTTTAAATGAGCATTTAAATTTTCAGTGAATTAACAGCCAACAAATAAAAAAAAAAAAAAAGACCGTGTCAATTTGACACAAATGCCACCCCACCCCCTGCTCAGGGGCCATTTTCCCCCGGAAAGCATTTAGCAAAAAAAAACTCTGTTGAAACGGGGCCATAAAGACCATAATAATTGCCGGCCTTTTACCAAAAATCGAACCTGACCTGTATTTATGATTTAAACCTCTGTATATAACAAGAATCTAATCTACTAATATTTTCAAAAAATATCGAAAAGACACAAGCAAATACAAACTATAACATGAAGTTGAAAAGGGGCCATTACACTCGTATAAATTGGTTGTTTTTTTTTTTTTTTACTATATACGGGTGTATGAATTTTGAATCCAAAATCACCAATGTTTTAAAATGATATCGCAAGGAAACTATTTTTCATGTAAGAATGAAGTTCATAAAGGACCATAACCCTCATAATATTGGGTAAATTTTACCTGAAATCGAACCTGTCATATATTTTATGATTATATACCCGTGCAAGAGATATGAATATAATCCACCAATGTTTTCAAAATACAGCGCACCGAAACCATTTTCCGTACGTGCGTAGGGAAAACGTTGATGATATGTCACCACCCCCCCCCACACCCACCCTGCACCTTGAAAATGACGGGAGCATAAAAAACTAGGTCAGCTACTGGAACGTTATATTGCTCATACTTCAAAGACATCACAGGATCATAAACTGACATAATTTTGACTGGACGATCGCGATATGTTGGCGTTAAAAATCAAGAAAAAAAAGTGTATGCGCTTTGGGTCTTGTTACACATTTAGCAGCCAAGCCTTTTTACCGTTAAAATGTATGTAAAAGTGTAAATGTAAGAATGTTAGTAATTCATGCGGGGTGGTTGGGTGAGGCAAAGGTGACATGTATCTTGCGTCACTGGGGCGTCCGACTGATACTGGTTTACATTTGTCCTTGCAGCACATGGTAGAGGGGAGTGTTGTAATTTCTTCTGTTTCTAAACTTGGGTAGTGGGTGGGGGCTGTAGCTGATGACCACCGAGTTTGCTGTGTGTGTTGCAGAAGGCCAAGTCAGGCGTCTAGATATTTGGATGATATATTAAATATTGGCAATACCTATTTAATGGTTATGTCAAATAAATTTACCCCCCCCCCCCCTCCACTCCGAACTTCAGTTAAATACAGCAAATTCGTCTGATGCCGAGGCCCCGTTTTTTGGATTTACACCTACCGATTGTAGATGGATTTGTTTCTTGCAAAATTTATGATAAACGCGATGATTTTGATTTTGCGATTGTAAATTTTCCTTTCTTGGATGGTGATTTTCCTCGTGCGTTTATATTTCGCAATTAATTCGATTTATCAGAGTGTCTAGCCGTGTAACTGACTTCAACACTCGTTATAAATTGTTAACTGCTAAACTTCTTAATCAAGGTTATCGGTATCATAAACTTCGCAAAGCTTTTTCAACATTTTATAGTTGTCATTCCGATTTAATTTCAAAATTCAATGTTGGACTTAAAGCGCTTCTACAATAGGGACTATCGGAACCCGAATTTTATGGTGACTAAGCATATAAGTTTAGAATAAATTGCAATGACTTCAGTATCCAACTTAGTAAAATCATTCTTCGATATAAAAAGATTGGATACGATATAAATATTATACGACAGACTGCATGAATTGTAGTTAACCCAATCACGGTTGACAACTTTGCGTCCCTCTTTAATTGCATGCCGGTGGGTCGGGTCTAAGATTCTATGACGGTTCCAGCGTAAAGGCTAACTGTGAATTAGAGTGACTCTAATTTTATGTAATGTTGGTTGGTGTATGGTGCTCTGTCTCGGGGTGGGTCCATCGGAGTCTAACTGTTGGTTATCTTTTGCTCCAGCATTTCAGTGGTTTCTTGCTGTCGAGTCATCACCGTTGTTTCATCTCTGTGGTTGATTTAATTTTTCGTTCACGCAAATGTTGCACCGATGAGTTAGGAGGTCTTCACGCGGACTGAACAAATTTTTTTTTCTAAATCGCGACGAAAGTAAGGGCGAGGATTGTGACCACATAAAATCGATTTAAGCTCCCCAGTGGAATTCGTTTCACCGGCCGTTCCAAGGCGGTTCTTCCGTCGTGGTTTATGTTTGTTATGGCTTGTCGTTGAGTGTGTGTATCGCTTATATTATTTTGTTTGGATAGCCATTTGGCCAGTTTGTGGGAAAGTAACTGTCCTTTTGGCTTTACGCTAGTGATGTTTCCATTACAGTCTAGTTGTTTCATGTTTGTGTTTCTTTCTCTTGGTGTCTCTGATGGAAGCTGTAGGTTAATTGTATCGATTCCTGATCATTGCCTTCACTTCAATTTTCCAACGTTATATTGGTTGCCTAAACTTCATAAAAGACCATACAGAGCGCGGTGTATTGCAAATTCTAGCTCTTGTACCACTACTGAACTTCAAATTATTAACTTCATGTTTTTACTGCCGTCGGGAAGCTTGTGATTGAGTGTTGCGACAAAGCCGTTTGGGGGTCAGGAAAAAGTCTGTTTTGGTCTGAAGGGGATTCTAATGAAGTTTTGAGTAAATTGAGCCCTGGCGATTTCGTGCTTCGGATATATATAATGTTATACGACAGACTGCATGCATCATGATGGTAGTTAACCCAACCACGTTTGACAACTTTGCTCCCCTCTTTAATTGCACGCCCGTGGGTCAGGCCTAATATTATATGACGGATCCAGCGTAAAATAGAAGTGAAGGCAATGATCAGGAATTGATACAATTAACCCACAGCTCCGATCAGTGACGACAAAGGGAAAGAAAGACAAACATGAAAATACCAGACCCTAATGGAAACACCAACAGCGGAAAGCCAAACGGAAAGTTACTTTCCCATACAATGACCAATTGGCTATCCAAAACAAAATAATATACGCGATACACCCACGCAAAGACAGACCATAATAACAAGAGGCCCATGGGCCACTATGCTCACCAGAGCTCAGGTGGGCACTGCCCAATAACAGCCATGTATTTTAACATGATATCATTTCAATCTACCAATTATAAAGTCTCCCAAATGAACCCCTATATCCAAATGAGCATCCATCTGGACTCAGTATCTAAAACATTAGGGATTTTATTAAGTAGAGGGTGTAGGGCATGGACCCATTGGAGCCCTGGTTGGTATCACTAAATGCGTCTTATCATAAGGAATAAGAATATATATGGTGTAGAAGTGGAGATCTGTATACCGGGGTTATAAGGACTCGTAAGCCATGGAGGGGTTGGGAAAGCCCAAGTTTGTTGTCCCTATAAGGACCAAAAATATATATAAATGGTTTATGGGTGGGAATCTGAATGGTTTCTGATATATGAGGCACTTCTATGACGTGGAGAGGAGAGGAATGGCCCCTGTGACCCCCAAGTGGGTGTGCTATTGATAAGGAACAAGAACATATTTTATTATATGATTATAGGGTGGGGATTTGAATGGTTTCTGAAATATATGGCCGTTTAAAGTGGAGGGGCGGGGCACATTGCCCTTGCACAAAGTGACCCCCAGGTTGGTGTAACTGAATGAGTCCTATCATAAGGAACAAGAATATAATAGTTTATGGGTGGGGATCTGAATGATTTCTGAGATATATGGCTTTCAATGAAGTGAAGCAGTGAGGCATGTCCCAGGCAGTCCGGATGACTCCTTAGCTAGTGTTATTTGATCGTGTCTTATCACAAAGAAGATAATTGTATATGGTTTAGGGGTGGGGCTCTGAACAGTTTCTGAGATATATAGCCTTTTGTGAAGTGGTGGGGTGGGGCAAGACCCTGGCTTGACCCGGGAGACCTCCAGGTTGACGTCAATAATTGTGTCTTATCATAAGGAACAACAATATATATGGTTAGAGGTGGGGATCTGTAAGGTTTCCAAGATATTGGGTCTTTAATGAAATGAAGGGGTGGGGACCCCCAGGTTAGTGTCAATGAATGCATCATATCATAAGAAACAAGAATATATATGGTTTTGGGGTGGGGATCTGAATGGTTTCTGAGATAGATTGCCTTTTGTGAAATAGAGGGGTGGGGCAAGGCCTCGACACACCCAGGAAGACCCCCAAATTGGTGTCAATGAATGAGTCTCTTCATAAGGAACAAGAATATATAGGTTTAGGGGTGTGGATCTGTAAGGTTTCCAAGATATTGGGCCTTTTATGAAATGGAGGGGGTGGTGCACAACCTGGGGGACCCCCAGGTTGGTGTCACTGAATGCGTCTTATCATAAGGAACAAGAATATATATGGTTTTGGGGTGGGGATCTAAATGGTTTCTGAGATATATGACCTTTTGTGAAGGAGATGGGGTGGGGAAAGGCCCAGGCACACCCCGGGTGACCCCCAAGTTGGTGTCAGTGAATGTATATTTTCATAAGGAACAAGAATATATAGGGTTTAGGGGTGTGGATCTGTAAGGTTTCCAGGATATTGGGCCTTTTATGAAATGGAGGGGTTGGGGCGTGACCCCGGCACAACCCCGGGGACCCCCAGGTTGGTGTCACTGAATGCGTCTTATCATAAGGAACAAGAATATATATGGTTTTGGGTAGGGGATCTAAATTGTTTCTGAGATATATGGCCTTTTGTGAAGAAGAAGGGGTGGGGCAAGGCCCAGGTGCACCCCGGGAGACCCCCAAGATGGTGTCAGTGAATGTATATTTTCATAAGGAACAAGAATAAATATGGTTTAGGGGTGGGGATTTGTAAGGTTTCCAAGATATTGGGCCTTTTATGGAATGGAGGGGTTGGGGCATGACCCCGGCACAACCCGGGGGACCCCCAGGCTGATGTCACTGAATGCATTTTATCATAAAGAACAAGAATATATACGGTTTTGGGGTGGGGATCTGGATGGTTTCTGAGTTATATGGCCTTTTATGAAGTGGAGGGGGTGGGGCATATCCCCGGCTTAACCTGTGGACCCCCATGTTGGCATTAAAGTATATGGCTGAGAGACAGTTACTCAAGGAACATTTCTATAAAAGGTTTGTCAAAATATCTGCAAAAACTTGGCAGAAAATGCCATTTTTTTCAATTTTCCCCATTTTAAGTCTATGGAAAATCTAAGTTGTCATAGCAACCAAACTAAAGAGCCAAATTTTATAAAAAAAAAACACAAAACCTGTAAAGGCAAATATTGTGAATATTTCCAAAAACTGTCAGCCTAATAGAGCGTTCGGTTTCTGGGGAGATGATTTTTTAAGTTGTTTTTTTTTTTTTCTATTTTTTTTTTGCATTTTGGTTTCCATGGCAACCAATAAAAATAAGCAGTAGGCCTAAAATCATATGGCAGATAGTAGATTGCCTAAGGAACATTTCTATGAAAGTTTTGTCAAAATATCTGCAGAGGCTTGGCAGTAAATGCCTTTTTTCAATTTTCCCCATTATAAGTCTATGGAAACTCTAAGTTGCCATAGCAACCAAACTAATGAGCCGATTTTCATAAAAAACACAACCTTTCAATCCCCCAGCCCAAGAATGCTACACATAAAATTTGGGCCCAATCGGCCCTGTGGCTTCAGAGGAGATGTCGTTTGAAAGTGTTGACGCAGACGACGCAGACGCAGACGACGACGGACAACTGCCTATCCTATAAGCTCCCCCGGAGCCTTCGGCTCTGGTGAGCTAAAAACAACCCGCGATAGAGGAACCGCCTTCGAACGGTCAGTGAAACCAATTCCACGTTGGGGGGGGGGAGAGTGGCTTAAAACCGATTTTACGCAGCTCAGCTGCAATCCCCGCCCTTACTTCCGTCGCGATTTAGACAAACAATGTGTTCATTCCGAACGCACGCCCCCTTAGTCATCAATGTAACATCTCCGAGAACACAAAACTCAAACAACCATGGAGATTAAACAAAGGTGAGGACTTGACAGCAAGAAACCACTGAAATGCTGGAGCAAAAGAAAACCAACATTAGACTCCGATGGGCCCGACCAGAGACAGAGCTTCAGGCACCAACCAACATTCTATGAAATAAGATTCTCTCTAATTCTCAGTAAGCCTTTACGCTGGAACCGTCATAGAATCTCAGGTCTGATCAACCGGCGTGCAATTAAAAAGGGAAGCAAAGTTGTCAACCGTGATTGGGTTAACTACCATGCATGCAGTCTGTCGTATAAAATTTATGTTGTACCCAAGCTTTTTATATCGAAGGACGATTTTACGAAATTGGGTGCTGAAGTCATTGCAATAATATATTTTTCTGAATTAAATTACTAAGTCACGCAAACGTTCGGACTCCGATAGGCCTTGTTGCAGAGGAGATTTAAGCCGAACATTGAATTTTGAAATTAAATCGGAATGATGACTATAAAGTGTTTTGCGTAGTTATGATACCGATGACCCTGATTAAGCAGTTTAGCAGTTAACAATTCATTACGAGTGTTGAAGTCAGTTATATGACTAGAAACTCGGGCAAATCGAATATAAACGCAATAGGATGCCGCACGAGGAACATCCCCATCCAAGGAAGGAAAATTTACAATCTCAAAATCAAAATCATCGCATTTATCACAATTTTTGCAGGAAACAAACCCATCTACAACAGATAGATGTAAATCCAAAAACGGGGCCTGAGTATCAGAAGAATTTGCTTTATTTATCTTAAGTTGTGGGGGAGTGGTGGGATGTGGATTTGACTGCTCAAACCATCGAAAAGGGTATTGTCACTATCTATAAATCATCCAAATATCTAGAAGTCGGGCTAAATGTTTCAATGATTTTAGATTGGTTTTCAACGGAAAGGGGCATCATGAAGTATTTTTCATAACAAAACAAAAACAGATCAGCCACAAGGAGTGCCCCATTCGTTCCCATCGGAATACCCACAATTTGTCTAAATAACTTAGCACCAAATCGTATGTAGAGGGGTGAGAGCTTCACACACTTTCTGACATGACCATAAAGTATATTTTTTTTACTCTTAGAAGTGCAAAAAGCATCATGCGACAAACCGCACGTATGGTTGTCGAATCACGGTAGATAGCTATGCTGGACTCTTTGTTTGCACGTCGGCTGGTCAGGTCAGACCCAATGACGGCTTTGGCATAAATCTTTGTGAAAAGAGGGCTGAATCCTAATACTATGTCTGTCGCTGGGCCCATCGTGGTTTAACTAATGATTTTCTTTAGCTCTGGCCAACAGTGTAAAAGGGGGATCAGTTAGCAGCCCTCATCTTTTCTTCATCTCAGTGTTTGAATTTGATTTATGTCTCTGTGATGATGCATTGATTGAGTTAGGAAATCGTTATGCAAACCGAATATTGAATGTTTATTGTTGGGAACAACACCAAACCTAGGGCGAAGATTCGGCCCGAAAAAGATCTTTAAGCCCCCCCCCCCCCCCCCCCCCCCCACACACACACACACACCGGTATCAGATGCTGCTGACCGTTCTAAGGCGGTAGTAGTTTTGGTGTTGGTCTTTTGCTGTTATTTTTAGGTATGTCTGCGAATTTGTTGTGTGCTGTTGTTTAGTGTTTGCAAATGGTCTGATCACCCCCCCCCCCCCAGGGTGAAGGGCTGATTGTTCCATTTCACAAACACTCGTATTTTTTCTTGTTTCATCTTCCTCTTTGTGTCGAGAGTGGGCTGCGTCTTGTGTTTGTGGCGCTCCCTGCTCTTTTTTTATATTTTTTTTACATTACATGCAAGATAGCGGGATTCTTTCCAATGAAATAGAATATAGAATAGGATAGAGTAAAGTTTATTTCTAATCATGGGCCATCATGTGGCAGCATATTAATCACAATTTATAATAATAATAAAGCAACAACTAAAAATAAACTCTGTTAATACTGTAAAACAACTAAAGCTTGATTCTGATTAGTCAAAACACAATTAAATAAAGCACAAGTTAAGTACAGCACCCCACCATCGGGATTCGGTCAGGCAAACAATGATAACCACGACCAGTAATAAGACAATGTGGCAACTAATCAAAGCCACCACTGTCCGCCTGACACGCAAATCTACTGCCACAGGTGTCAGTCACGCCCTCTAGACTCCATATACATTCCTCCAGTCTCCACCATACATTTTCCCTCGATTCCAATTGTTGGAAGGAAAAGAAGAAGAAAAAAAACTCCACTTCTACCCCAACCATCCCCGGACAAATTCCACCCCTAACACCAGCAAGGCACCATGAGATTACCATTCAGTTATTCCTTAAGTTTTTCTTGTAGTGTAGTGTTAAGGGTGAAAAAGTAGACAGACTTGGAGCACGAACGTCTGGATTTCAATTTAAGTAAAACTTCATTAGAATTTTGTATAGACCAAACAAATTTCCCCTGATCTTTCAAAGACTTTGTAGCAATATTTAATCACATGTTTTTGATAGCAGTAAAAGATGCAGAGAATAATTTGGATAGTTCAGTGGTGGTACAAGAGCTAACTGAGAATTAGAAGTTAATTTTATGTAATGTTGGTTGGCATCTGAGGCTCTGTCTCTGGTCGGCCCCTTCGGAGTCTAACTGTTTTTTTTTTTGTTTTTTTTTTTGCCCCAGTATTTCAGTTGTTTCTTGCGATCGAGTACTCACCGTTGTTTTATCTCTGGTTGTTTGATTTTTGTGTTCTCGGAGATGTTGCACTGATGAGTTAGGAGGCCTTCATGCGGAATGAAAAAATTATTTGTCTGAATGGCGACGGAAGTAACGGTGAGGATTGCGGACACGTAAAATCGATTTAAGCACACCCCCCCCCCCCCCCCACCCCCATTTTATTTCACCCGGAGAAATTTCAGATCAGAAATGAAATTACATATGACCTAGTGAATAAAGACGTGGAGGCAATGATTAGGAATCTATACAATCGATACAAGCTCTTTACACCGCCCATGCAAGAAAACCAAATGGAATGAAACACCAATATAAACCAATATCACCGTAATTTAAAAATCCCAAGCAATC
Organism: Lucinisca nassula; assembly: GCA_963580285.1. NCBI lineage: Eukaryota > Metazoa > Mollusca > Bivalvia > Lucinida > Lucinidae > Lucinisca > Lucinisca nassula. The sequence continues at coordinate 40,899,718 of OY757013.1, forward strand.
GTGGTTCTCTTCTCCGTTAATTTTGACAGTGTCTGGCCATTTTGGCCATTTTATGTTTATTATATTTTCGTTAACTATTTGTGCAAGTGATAAATATCTTTTTGGTTTAGTTACCCGAGGTATACTTTTATGTATCTGAGTTACTACCTTCTTGGGACAGAGCTGCTAACACGGATTGTCATTGATGTTTTTGCAAAGTCTAATGAATATAGAATAAACCTATCTTTCCCATTTATTCTTTAGGGCAGAATATGAAATCTGACTTCTACTTTGCATGGGCGCTCATGACACTGTCTTGTTGAATGCGGGTAAATATGCTCCACAGTAATGACAATTTGGTATACAGTACCACATTCCATACCTTTTTTAGTCTGGACACCATGATAGATTGTCGGATAGAAATTTTATGCACAATGTTCATACATAACATTGAGTATGACCATTAACTTGAAACTGTATACCCCTCTAGAAAGCATTTTAAAGCTCTCCTTCATTTTTAACTTGGAGTTTGAAATTTGCTTAACAAGGTGTTCCTTTGCAAAGTCATTGGAAGCCTTTTTTGAAAGTTGATACTTGTATCAACTTTATATGTCATCGCATTTCTACTTCCGGTACTGGACCGCGTTACTACACTTCCGCTGTTCGTTCGCTGCATAAAATAGTCCAAATTAAGCACTTGCCTCATTTCCTTTTCCAGCGCATTGATTTCTTAACATTTGCACTGAATGGGGACGTGATTCCACAGGTGTTCCTTCCCTTTCACCCCTCAGTTGCCGAACTGGACTTTTCCAGCTTTAATACTGGGTGTATCCTTTTATATCAAGACGGTCTTGATTCCACAGGTGTTCCTTCCCTTTCACCCCTCGGTTTCCGAACTGGACATTAGCCCATATATAACTATCCTCACTTTTTATGGCATGTAAGTATTGTAGGCCCAGATCAGACGCAGCACAACTTGGCGTCTGATCTGAGTCTGCATTGATTGCTAAAAGAACATATATTCTTGCAAAACCTACCTTTAAGAAAACAAATCTGACAATCCTGTTCCGAACTTGTTTGTTGGAAGATTCCATTGTCAAATATTGGTTAAGCAAATTCAGAAGCCACTGATCAGACACCTCATTCTGTGACCTCGAATCAGACCCTTCAGTGCATTTTTGGTTGCATATGCACTAGTTTTATAGACACTTGGGAAGACGAATCTAAGTCGAAGCGTCTCCACTTTTTAAAATGTAGAAATTAAAGGGCTCTGCTGTAACGTCTCCGAAAGCAATGTACACTTCATTTTTGGAGACCCATGACTCGCCGAAAGAAAGCAATAGGTTTTAAAGTTCACTCCCGTCCAGTGCTCCAGATAAACAGCGTATTTGCGTAAGTACTCAATTAATCAAAGTGCTGAGAGAACTGGTGGACCGATCGTCTCTGAATGTAAGTTTGGAGAATAGTCATGAACTGAGAATCGGACTGTTCGTTTAAGCAGATACATTAGATCTGATCGGACACCGCATTATGTGGCGTCTGATTATGAAGGTTCTGTTTGCCAATGGCCAAATGCACGAGCACAGTCCTACCGCCCCCGCCCATCAAGGCTTGAAGAAATAGACAGACTGCAAGATACTTCCACGCCGAGCTGAAATCGACCGCACAAGAGTACTGGTAAACAGCTTAGAGGATCTAAGCCTGGCCAGGCAAAGTGGTGCGAATCGGACCGTCCATGCCACAAGCCTATTTGGTTTCATTGCGCGACAGGCTTGATAATTATGTCATTTCATTTTAGTGTTGGGTAAAAGTCTCACAAAATTGGAAGCAACGTCTCTAAATGTCCTAGTCAGTGTTGACGGGGATGTTAAACCTCAAAACAAGCAAACAAACATACAAAGAAGCACAGTCCTCAATTTTCTTCTGACGTTCCGCTCTGACATCTTAGGGGTGCTATCAATAACTAATACCTGGATTTTGTTCAGGGTCGGCGCCAGTCAGATGGTCAGTGATTGTCACGAGGACAATAACAAGCAACAGGAATTTTTTTCTTAGTCAAACCTGGTTAAACTCCTTTTTCAATCTTGTCAAAAAGATACTTAGAGAACTGTTTAATCTACCACTACCATGTTATCATGGTGAATATATCTCATAAATCAACTTTCCTCAGTACTTTCAGTACTTTGATTCAATTCTGGACCAGCACCAACGTTAGAAATGTGGAGTGATAAACTTTTGAATAATAATAACGTTTCGGGATATATCAGTGTTTCTTGCACACCAGACAAGGAAATCCGTGATTTTACCCTGGGATAGAAATTTATGTTCTGACCCTGCTGTTCCGACCCTAAATCGAATATAATCGCGTGTTTGAAAAATGCACTGGTTGATTACAACCTCATGTGCGGTGTCGTCATGCGTGACGTCACTAAACATTCCTGTTGTATCATCACAAAATGGCGGACGTCGGTAACCGAAGTGACAGCAGCATTAAAATTCGCAATAGAAATGGAAGGTATGCAAGAAAAAGAATCCAATATGGGTGTGAGGGGTGGATAGAAAAAATCCGTCCCTCGGGATCACTGTCCGGCATCACTCGGCAAGCCTCGTGATGCCGGACAGTGTCCCTCGGGACGGATTTTTCAATCCACCCCTCGCACCCATATAAGATTATTGTACTTTCATGACATCTTACCTCAGGAAACAGGCCACATTGTTGGCTGTTGTCAATGTATCGTTTTCTGAAAGCAGATACCACATTACGATAACACACCCGTGCGCCATAGTGCGTTTTTACATCCCCAATAAGGGTCAATTTTCTGAAGAAAATTTGTGATATTTTTCTTATTTATACTCAAAACATAGGTTGTGGGCACTCGTTAGAACCGCCTCATTGAGGCGGTTCTAACGAGTACCCACAACCTATGTCTAGGAGCAGAAATGAGGAAAATAATGTATACCCCCGTAAACCCCAGTTTTCTCTATATAAAGTGGGGTGTAAGGGGGTGTTTATTTCACGGACTTGTTCACGTGATGAAGTTATGTAAAACTGCACCTGTGTGCAATATCTGTAAGCTCCACACATCAGTTTAGACATTATTGTCAAATGACAATAGTTATCTCGTTTAGCGACCTCAAATTACATTGTAACTACTGATAGAATATGTTATGATTTATGATTTGTCTTTGGGTGTTTGTACTGCTTATATTATTTTGTTGTGGATAGCCAATTGGTCATTTTGTAGGAAAGTAGCTGCCCTTTTGGCTTTCCGCTATTGATGCTTCCATTAGGGTCTGTTGTTTCATGTTGTGTTTCTTCTCCCTTGGTGTCTCTGATGGGAGCTGTGGGTTGATTGTATCGAACCAACCAACATTACATAAAATTAGATTCTCTCTAATTTTCTGTAAGCCTTTACGCTGGAACCGTCACATAATCTGAGGCCTGACCCACCGGCGTGCAATTAAAGCGGGAAGCAAAAGTGTCAACCGCAATTGGGTTGACTACCATGCATGCAGTCTGTCGTAATATTTATGTTGTTTGTTTATTTGGTTTGAGGTTTAACGTCCCCGTCAACACTGAAATGGTCATTTTGGAAACCTTGCTTCCAATTTTGTGGAACTTTTACCTGACATTGAGATGAAATGACTTCTCAAGCCCTGCCGCCCAATGAAACCCAAAGGGTTTGTAAGCATGGACGGTCCGATTCTCGCAGCGCTATGCATGGACAGGCTTAGATCCTCTAAGCGGTTTACCAGTACTCGTGTGCGGGTCGGTTTCAGCTCTGCGTGGAAGTATCATGCAGCCCATTTATTTCTTCAAGCCCCGATGGGCAATATTTATGTTGTACCCAACCTTTTAATATCGAAAATGATTTTACGAAATTGGAAGTCTATATGTCTTCCTTGTGTAATGTTCTTCTGGATTCGAATCTTGAAGCTATCGTATTTAAGTCCGCCTTTTATGATTTAAAACTAGAGCTGCTGTTAACACTATACACCCAACTTCTTGACCCTAACAATGATTGCACCTATGTTTTGTTATTGATATCTTGCTTAAAAAGGTTGAAATGCTGAATTTTCCAAATGGTAACAAAAATCTCAGATTTTTTTTTTAAAAGTTACCCAGGTCACTTATCCATCATCCTCTATCAGCTTTTAAAGTGTCAAGGCAATCGTCAAAACCGTTGTGGCGATATCTTGAAGTTGGGGTGATATCTTGCAGTTGCAGTGATATCTTGCTTTCAAGCTTAAAATGTTGTAACCCATAATAGAAAAAAATATTCGTTCAATAGGGTTTTCTGTTACGGTTTATTATTATTATTATTATTATTATTATTATTATTATTATTATTATTAAAATGATGATAATAATAATAATAATAATAATAATAGTAATAATTGTCATTCATTGTATGTCCTGGTAGTATATAGTTTTAGCTCACCAGAGCCGAAGGCTCCGGGGGAGCTTATAGGATAGGCAGTTGTCCGTCGTCGTCTGCGTCTGCGTCGTCTGCGTCGTCTTCGTCAACATTTTCAAACGACATCTCCTCTGAAGCCACTGGGCCGATTCAGCCCAAATTTCATCTGTAGCATCCTTGGGCAGGGGGATTGAAAGTTTGTGTTTTTAATGAAAATCGGCTCATTAGTTTGGTTGCTATGGCAACTTAGAGTTTCCATAGACTTATAATGGGGAAATAGAAAAATGGCATTTACTGCCAAGCCTCTGCAGATATTTTGACAAAACTTTCATAGAAATGTTCCATAGGTAATCTACTATCTGCCGTATGATATTAGGCATTCTGCTCATTTTTATTGGTTACCATGGAAACCAAAATGCAAAAAAAATAGACAAAAAATACTTAAAAAATCATCTCCTCAGAAACCATATTCTCTAGGCGGCTGAGACTTTATGAAAATATTCACCAGATTTGCCTTTACAGGTTTTGTGTTTTTTATGAAATTTGACCTTTTAGTTTTGTTGCTATGGCAACTTAGAGTTTCCATTGACTTATAATGGGGAAAACTGAAAAATGGCATTTACTGCCAAGTCATAGCAGATATTTTGACAAACTTTACATAAACATGTTCCTTGTGTAAACTTCTCTCAGCCATATGCTTTTATGTCAACCTGGGGGTCCCCTAGGTTGTGCCGGGGCCATGCCCCATCCCCTCCACTTCATAAAATGCCTTATATCTCCGAAACCTTACAGATCCCAACCCCTAAACCATATATATTCTTGTTCCTTATGATAAGATGCATTAAGTGATACCAACCTGGGGGTCCCCCGGGATGTGCCGGGGACATGCCCTGCCCCCTCTATTTAATAAAATGCCATTTATCTCAGAAACCATTCAGATTCCCATCCCTGAACTATATATATTCTTGTTCCTTATGCTAAGATGCATTAAGTGACACCAACCTGGGGGTCCCCCGGGATGTGTCAAGGACATGCCCCACCCCCTCCACTTCATAAAATGCCATAAATCTCAGATACCATACAGATCCCCACCCCTAAACTATATATATTCTTGTTCCTTATGCTAAGATGCATTAAGTGACCCCAACCTGGGGGTCCCCCAGGATGGGCCGGGACCATGCCCAACCCCCTCCACTTCATAAAAGGCCAAATATTCCAGAAACCCTACAGATCCCCAGCCCTAACCATATATATTCTTGTTCCTTATGATAAGACACATTCAGTGACACCAACCTAGGGGTCACCCAGTGTGCTCCCGGGCCTTGCTTCACCCCTTGACTTCACAAAAGACCATATATCTGAGAAACTGTTCAGAGCCCCAACCCTAAAACAAATATATTCTTGTTCCTTATGATAAGACGCAATCAGTGACACCAGCATGCAGGTCCACCCAGGGTGCCATGGGCCATGCCCCACCCCTTTACTTCATTAAAATCCATATATCTCAGAAACCATACAGATCCCCACCCCTAAACAATATATATTCTTGTTCATTATAATAAGATGCATTAAGTGACACCAACCTGGGGGTCCCCCGGGATGCCGGGGATATGCCCCGACCCCTCCACTTCATAAAAGGCCATTTATCTCAGAAACCATTCAGATCCCCACCCCTAAACCATATATTTTCTTGTTCCTTACGATAATACACATTAAGTGACACCAACCTGTGGGTCCCCAGGGATGTGCCGGGGACATGCCCCACCCCTTCCACTTCATAAAATGCCATTTATCTCAGAAATTATTGAGATCCCCACCCCTAAACCATATATATTCTCATTCCTTATGATAAGTTGCATTCAGTGACACCAAATTTGGGGTCCCCTGGGATGTGCCGGGACCATGCGCAACCCCCTCCTCTTAGTAAAAAGCCAAATATTCCAGAAACCTTACAGATACCCACCCCTAAACCATATACATTCTTGTTCCTTATGATAAGACACATTCAGTGACACCAACTTAGGGGTCACCCAGTGTGCGCCCGGGCCATGCTCCACCTCTTGACTTTACAAAAGACCATATATCTGAGAAACTGTTCAGAGCCCCACCCCTAAACCATATATATTCTTGTTCCTTATGATAACCAGCAATCAGTGACACCAGCATGCAGGTCCCCCCGGGGTGCCACAGGCCATGTCCCACCCCTTTACTTCATTAAAATCCATATATCTAAGAAACCTTCCAGATCCCCACCCCTAAACCATATTATATTCTTGTTCCTTATGATAAGACGCAATCAAGGACACCAGCATGCAGGTCCCCCCGGGGTGCCACAGGCCATGTCCCACCCCTTTACTTCATTAAAATCCATATATCTCAGAAACCGTTCAGATCCCCACCCATTAACAATTTTTATTCTTGTTCCTTATGATAAGACTCACCTTCATAATAGGCCATATATCTCAGAAACCATTCAAATCCCCATCCTATAATCACATATATTCTTGTTCATTGTTATTAGACACATTCGTCATCCACGTCTTTGGGGGTCAGCAGGGGCCATTTCTCTCCCTGCCACTTCATAAAAGTGCCTCATATCTCAGAAACATCCCCACCGTTTAACCGCATATACTCTTGGTCCTTATGATAAGACTTATTCATTGACAACAATCTTGGGCTTCTCTTTGATCTGCCATGCCCGATTCGCTTCATTGCTTAAAAGGCCTAACATTTCAGGAACCATACATATTCCCTCTGATGAACCATATATGTCTTTGTTCCTTTTGATAAGATGCACTTAGTGACACCAACCAGGGCTCCATTGGGTCCATGCCCCGATCTCTCTACTTTATAAAACACCTAATATTTCAGATACCGTCCACAGCGGTGCTCATTTAGGTATGGGGTTTGTTTGGGAGACTTTATAATTGGTATAATAAAATCATATCATGTTATAATACATAGCTGCCATTGGGCAGTGTCCACCTGAGCTCTGGTTTATGAACTTTGGCTCTTTGGTATGTTTGCTATGCCAAGTAATGAGTTTCCATTGTCCCATAATTGGGAAAATTGAAAAATGAAATTAATGCCTTTCAAGATATTTTGTCACACTTTCATAGAAATGTTCCTTTAATAATGTTCTTTTTGGCCTATTTGTTGCCACAGATGGGAAATTGTCAATTGTCATCTGTTTTCCTGCAACAACACATTCAAGCGACATCGAATCTAAAGCCACGAGGCTTATTGGGTCCAAATTTTATCTGTAGCATCCTAGGGCACAGGGCTTCCATGGTTGATTAAAATACATTGCTGCCAGTGGGCAGTGGCCCCCTGAGCTCTGGTGAGCATTGTGGCCCATGGGCCTCTTGTTTAAATAGCTATCCCGACAAGTGGGAATGTGGCTTTTACATGTTATGTTTTAATTATTATGTCATTGCTTCATCCGCCTTTCCCTTTGTTGTCTTAGTTAGACGGGATAAGGTAATTGTATCGATTCCTGTTCATTACCTTCCCTTCTACCGCTATATAGCTAAGTATTGGATAGATATGCCTAAGCAAACAGTGCAGACCTTGATCAGAACGAGCAGTCTGATCTGGGTCTACATTGTTTGCCTCAGACTGCTCCGGAACGAGCGATCTGATCAGGGTCAATACTGTTTGCCATTCCGTATGCACATTTTAGATTTTTGCTGGATCATGAAACACATTTGTTGAAATTGAAAGAGAATTACAGAGCAATGTCCTCAAGGTTTTAGGGTTTTACCTCACTTTGTTAGTTGGCTCCTATTTCATTTCAGCGCTGTTAGGTATCTCTATATTTTTTTTTTCTTTTGATTTCCCAAGGGAGGAAATAATTATGGTTCGCCCCAGTGCATACATAGGTTTCTAAAGAGATAGACATATAGAAACAGGCTTATTTAAATGTTTATATTGATAAGAATGACTGATATTCAAGATGTGAATATAGATTTTAAAGAATTTGGTTGTAAGGCCCTTCCAAGATTATTTTACTCATTTCGAGCCGATCGTTATTCAGGGGCTGGAGAATACCGGAGTAATCGGAGGAAAAACACCTGACATTCCGTTGCAGATCTTGGCGTCCCACATTTGACCCGAGCGAGGATTGAACCACAGCGAGACCTAATGCTTAAGAGTCATTAGGTCGCGGAGGCGTCCAAAACGTTTTATACTTTATATTTGCTATAGAAAACACATACATACGTTGATCGTTTACCATAGACCAAAACATTAAAAAGCGCAGTGGCTTCTTGTTACTCAAGTCCAAATGCCTAGTAAATCTTATGGTTGTGATCGAAGTCTGTCTGTAGAATCTGGACTAGAATCATGTCCTGGGTTAAACAAATAGTGTAGTTGGCAAACAGTGTAGGCCCAGATCAGAATGCGGCATATAATCAGATTTTATACTCTTTGTTTACAGCTAAAAAATCCCGGGCTTCTCCGGACTTTCGGATGGGTCTTTTAACAGAGGTCCCGTCTCCGTATAATCTAAGCTGTTGGTGATACGTAAACTCAAACACTCACTCCTTCACAGCTCAAAAGTTAAAGGTTGAAGGGAACAGTCTATATCCTCGTTCAGGACAGTTTCTAAGGCGGTTCTAACGAGTACCAACAATCAATATTTTAGAGCAGAATAAGAAAAATATCACAATTTTTCATCTTAAACTTTTCATTTTTTCGGTGATAAAGGTTACAATGTATTGGTATAGGCGTGTTTGCGTAATGATCATCACAGTGCAGTTTATATTTTCTGGTCAATTTGTATTATTGAGTTCATTAAGAATCATTTGGAAAATAGAGTTCTGCTTAAGCCGGTGCTAGAGGGCGTTACCGGTGTTGCACATTACAGTACTGGTCATGAAAATACTCAATAAAACCGAGTTTGGTATTTTCGTTTACTTGGTATATTCTTTGCTTCCATAGATCTAACTGTTCAGGCCTTATTATGCCAACTTTATGGGACTTATATCGACAACAAGATGAAATGGCATCTTGAGCGCTGCTGGCTAAACAAACCAAAAGTGTTTATTATTGTACTGTTGTACTCGCATCCCATTGCCTAGATAGTCTAGCTCAGACCTTCTAAGCGATTTACAATGTACCAGTACCTAGCTGTGGTTCATTATTTGGTGGAGTGATGTCACACATTATATTAGTTCCTGGACCTCATTTCATATCTAGCTTAGCGTGACCTTTATTTGATGGTTTATTTATTTGTTTATTTATTTATTTATTTATTTTTTTTTGGGGGGGGGGTGTGGGGAGGGGGGGGGGGAACAGCCTTTCCAGATTATTTCACTCATATCGAGTCGATCGTTAATCCGAGGTGGGCGAAAACCGGGTATCCGGAGAAAAAACACCTGGTATGTACATGTGCCATGCATATAAGCTGCATGAGATGCGATGATTGGTCTCGAAATGTATTACCTATATTTCATGGTTTAGTAACTTTGCCTTCCACTTGAATGCTGGTTGATGGAGCAATGTCATGCATGGAATATCCATGTGACCTGACGATTGACATAGAAATATATCTAGGTAAGTGTGACCTATATTTCATGGTTTAATGATTTTGCCTTATGATTAGAAAAATATCTAATGGAGATTTGTCATATGTGTATTATAAGTTCAGTTGGTCTGAAAACATATCTAGGCAGTATGTCCTGAATAGTTCACGGCTGATTGACGTGCATATTGGATGGAGAAATATCATAGAGGGATTATAACTTTCGGGTGACTTAATGATTGACATAAAAATATACATGTGTTTCTTGGTTGGTGTGAACTATATTTTATGGTTGAGTAATTCTGCCAAATATCTCTCACATGGGTGGCATAACAACTGAAAGCACATGGTTATCTCTTACTGTCCCCACCCCACCCTCCGCGCATCGGGGCTTGACGAAATAGATGAGCTGCATGATGGTTCCACGCAGAGTTGAAACCAACCACACACAGACACTGGTAAACCGCCTAGAGGATCTAAGCCTGCCCAGGCAAAGCGGTGCGAGTCGGACATTCCATGCTTATAAACCCTTTTAGTTTCATTGGGCGACGGAGCTTGAGATATCATTTCATCTCAATGTCGGATCAAAATTCCACAAAATTGGAATCAACGTCTCCAAAATGACATATAAAGAGTTGACGGGGACGTTAAACCTCAAATCAGTCAATCAAAAAAGCATCATTATTTCATACGGGTGGCTTAAAAACTAAAAGCTCAGCATTATCTCGCTTGAATGAATCTACAAATGAAAGCACGATGTTGAGGGGTGTGCGATTCATATAAAGACACATAAAGCTTACCTTGTATTTGTCATATTGTCTGGAGTAAGTTCAAATAAAAATGCCTTTCATATATGTGTTATAAATATGAAATCAGGAAGACAAGGCAAGAAACGGGCGAGCTACACTGACTTGCGAAATCTACAAACCTTTGATGCTCTACTGTGAAGTGTGCAATTACGATTACGATTTGCGAGTTATTAGCTCAAAAGTTCCAGGTCATCTTATAGGCCCAAGTTATTGCATGACCCTCCTGTCGTCCGTATGTCAGTAGCTTGTAAAATTTTCATATCTCCAGAAGCTGACTTCGATTGAGCTGATACTTGATGGGTGGAAATAGCATTACATCAAAAACTGAAATGAAAACCGTGGTTCAACTTTAGATTGGGCATAATTAAGAAATAAATGCTATTTTTCTGCTGTTCATGAAAGTACGAACGCATTGGGTCGCGTGCATTGTTGTAAACTTTGCTAGCGACCCGCTGTCGTTCATACTTTCATGAAAAGCAGAACAAAATAGTTTTATTTTTTATATTTACAAGTAAATTCTTTGCCCCAAAATCACTGGACGAAAAACTGCTTACAGGGCAAACTTTTAAAGCTGAAGAATATTAACACGGTGTTTGTCCACAAAGAGCGGAACAGCGTTGACCACACCAACGCCCGGCGTTGACCACACCAACGCCCGTAGAGAATCATTGTTTAGACTGACGTCATTTGACGTCAATGAAAATCATGTCACTCGATGCGTTCATGGAAGTATGAACTACATTGTTTTCTATAGGTTAACGTTAGACTTTACACTGGAAATGTAAATATTAGGTATTACCTCTTTATACGGCAGAGTCTTAATTGCCGATGAATATAGAGTGTGAGTACTCCTTAAAACCCACAATCAATGTTCGAACTTCAAATACGAAAAATATCACTGATTTTCATCTGAAAAAAATGCTTGTTTTTGTTTGTTTGATTTGAAGTTTAATGTCCCCGCCAACACTGTAAAGGTCGTATTGGAGACGTTGCTTCCAATTTTGTGGGACTTTTACCCGACATTGAGATGAAATGACATCTCAAGCCCTGCCGCCAAACGAAACCAATAGGGTTTATAAGCATGGACCGCTTCGCACCGCTTTGCCTAGACAGGCTTAGATCCTCTAAGCGGTTTACCAGTACTCGTGTGCGGGTCGGTTTCAGCTCTGCGTGGAAGCATCATGCAGCCCATCAATTTCTTCAAGCTCCGGTGGGCGGGGGCCGTAAAATGCTTGTTCTGGAGGTATAAAATCAATCCTTGTGTTTAGCAACGCCTCTGCATAACATGCAACTTTTTTACTTGTTCTAATGAATGCCGACTTTTCAGTTTTTAAGTTCTTGCTTTGTCACATTTTGGTAATATTAATTTAACAATTAGGTATTTACCATTAATGGACTAGGCCCCAGCCCATAGGGGCTTCAAGAAATATATGGACTGCATGATGCTTCCACGCAGAGCTGAATCCGGCCCGCACACTAGTACTTGTAAACCGCTTAGAGAATCTAAGCCTGTCCAGGAACCGCGGTGCGAGGCGGACCGTCCATGCTGATAAACCCTATTGGTTTCATTGGGCGACAGGGCTTGAGATGTCATTTCATCTCAATGTCGGGTAAAAGTCCCACAAAATTGGAAGCAACGTCTCGGAAATGACCTTTACAGTGTTGACGGGGACGTTAAACCTCAAATCAAACAAAACCATTGATGGACTGCGATCTCTACGTTTGGTGGACGCGGCGTCCATAAAACTTCATTTATTACGTTAATTAAGAAATGAATTTTATTTTTCTGCTGTTCATGAAAGTCATGAAAAGGCAAAAATTTTAGTTTATTTTTATATTTACATTCTTAACCTCTCGTTACTGTGCGAAAAATGCTTACAGGGCAAAATTTTTAAGCTGAACAACATTTACACGCTGTTCATCTCCCAAGAGCGGAACACCGTTGACGTCACCAACGCCGTAGAGAACCATGATTTAGACTGGCGTCACTTGACACCACTGAAATGCGTTCATGGAAATATGAACTACATTGTTTTCTATAGGTTTACATTAGACTTTACACTGGACATGTAATTTTTGTATGAAAAAGCTATAGGTACTCTGGTACAGTGTTTTGTTAACCATAACGAAACCATGCCTATATAATTTTGACCCCCCCCCCCCTGAACCCCACTTTTATATTGTAAAGCTGGGGTTTACAAGGGTAAACCTTATTTTTTTTATTTCTGCTCTAAAATATAGAATGTGGGTACTAGTTAGAACCGCCTCAATGAGGCGGTTCTAACGTGTACCCACAAACTATATTTGAGCAGAAATAAGAAAAATATCGCAATTTTTCATCTTTATATTTTCGATTTTGGCGGTAAAAATTCACACTGTATTTGTATAGGCGTATTTTCGAAATGACTTCGGTGCTAAGACAAGGGGGTAGTAATCTAAGGGAACCTGCATTTAGATATTAAGGCAAACTAGTAAGAAAAGCTCACTCAGGAAAAGCCACAATCTAACATTAGGAAAACACGTCTATACAAATACATTGTAACCTTATCGCAGAAAAAAATGAAAAGTTTGAGATGAAAAATTTTGATCTTTTTCTCATTTCTGCTCAAAATATAAGAAAAATAAGGTTTACCCCTGTAAACCCCAGTTTTACTATATAAAAGTGGGGTTCAAGGGGGTCAAAATTATATAGGCTTGTTTTCGTGATGGAACGCAGCCACCCAGTGGCTTTGAAACTCACAATAATGAAAAACAATGAATTAGTAACTGTGGTGAAATACCGTTTACCGCCCGCTTTATATTTCATTAGAAGGGTTGGACGGAAATCGTAATTGTAAAACAAGGTATGAAATTATTTTACTAGTCAAATAACTGGCGCAAGTTTGTTAAAAACTAATGATATGATTAGTTAATAAATCGTTAAAATTTTAATTATTTATTATTGCATGTATGCTAAATTTTTTGCTGACAAAATATAGTGTACTTGCTAAAACAGTTAGCATTCTCATCACGTGAACAAGTACGTGAAACGAAGACCCCCCTACACCCCACTTTATACAGAGAAAAATGGGGTGTAGGGGGGTATACATTATTTTTCTTATTTTTGCTCCAAGACATAGGTTGTGGGTACTCGTTAGAACCGCCTCAATGAGGCGGTTCTAACGAGCACCCACAACCTATGTTTGCCGTATTTATAAGAAAAATATCAAGGAATTTCATCAGAAAATGGCCATTTTGGAGATGTGAAAAAATTCACTATGTCGCACGGGTGTGTTATCGTAATGTGACCACCAACAAAATAGAAGTGAATGCAATGATCAGGAATGGATACAGTTAACCCACAGCTCCCATTAGTGACGCCAAAGGGAAAGAAACACAACACAAACATGAAATAACTAAAACCTAATAGAAACATCAATAGCGGAAAGCTACGAAAGAGCATTAGGGCCAGGTGTACTTTTTTTCTTTTGATAGGTATCTCGAAATTTCAACTTAGTATCTCGAAATTTCGACTTAGTAACTCGACATTTCGACTTATTAACTCGAAATTTCGACTCAGTATCTCGAAATTTCGACTTACGTGATATTAAAAGTAGAATTAAACAAAGATCAGGATCGATACAATTAACTTACTCTACCCATCAAAGACACCAAAGGGAAATAAATACAAACATTGAGCGACCAGACCATAATGGAAACTTAAACAAAGGGAGGCCATAAGAACAGTTACTTTCCCACAAAATGGCCATATGGCCATCCAAACACACGGTTACGGAATTGAGATATTGGCTTGGCTAGCTAGAAGCCCGGATTTGAATCCCCTGGAACATATTTGGGAGATTCTTGGGCGTCGAATACAGAATATTGAACACCACCACGCCCCCACCCCCCCCCCCCCCCCCACCCACCCCACCACCATACACACGCGTGGCTAGAGCTGACCAGCCGTCAATTTCGACGTCTGACCGATGGGATGAAACGAAGGGTCTAGGAATCTGCTGCTCTATCAAAATGATACATCTTGAACACGCAACGTATTCTGATACCGCATTTTCTGTCCGGTTGTTGCTTTGTTAAGTTAGTCATGGTGTTCGTGTTGCCTAGTTTACATCTTTTGGGTCATTTTTTTTTTACATTCGACCCAAAGTAACTATGTACAGAAGCTTCTCGCCTGCTATTGTCCACGTGACTATCGCTGACCATCTACACCACGAACGTACCGGTTATTTAATGAAGCTCTCTGCTGCGGCGTCTGATCAGGGTCTACACTGTTTGCAATGTCCAAGTTCACCGGCCCAGTCTACATGGCGCACTGACGTCACAAGGAAAGACAATAGCGCTGCTATAAATAACTGGTACCTGGATTTTGAACATGGTCGGTGATAGTCACGAGGTCAATAGAAGGCGGGAAGCTTCTGAAGTTAGTAACTTTTAGTCAATTGATAATTAATCGAGCAAAGCGCGGCGTCTGATCAGGATCTACACGTTTTGCTTATAGTTTAGGAACTTAATGGATAAACGAAACATGTACCAATCCACACTCGAAGACAATCGACCCACCAGTGCTGTCATACCGAAAAAGACTGTCAAATATGACTTTTAGCCCGCTTTTATTTTACTGAAACGGGGTTAAATTTGTTTGTTTGATTTGAGGTTTAACATCCTCGTCAACACTGTATCGGTCATTTTGAAGACGTTGCTTCCACTTTTGTGGTACTTTTACCCAACGTTGAGTTGAAATTACTTCTCAAGCCCTGTCGCCTAATGAAACCAATAAGGTGTATAAGCATGGACGGTCCGACTCGCACCGCTTTACCTGGGCAGGCTTAGATCCTCTAAGCGGCTTACCAGTACTCGTGTGCGGTCGAATTTCAGCTCTGCGTTGAGAGGCACCATGCAGCCCATCAATTTTTTTCAAGCCCCGATGGGCGGGGGCCGTGAAACGGGATTGAATGCGCGACGTCCTGATGAGACAGAAAACCCTCTGTCTCTTACATGATACATGTTTTTGGGCCTCTAGTTTTAAAGTTCTTGAGAAATATTTGATAAAATTAACATTGGCCAATATAGAGAGAAAGAAGAATGGAAGAACATGTGAAAAAAAAACACCGAGAAAGGTCATTGGCGTTTACACGATACAAGTAAGCCGATAATGACCATAGTCTCACAATGTTATCACATAATTTGCATAATCTGCTTGATGTAAACTTGTTTTCAAAGCTGGGGTATTCTGAAACGGGGTGTTTAACATTAACTGTGTGTATAGGACTTAATAACTCGTAAGTCGAAATTTCGAGATACTAAGTCGAAATTTCGAGTTAATAAGTCGAAATTTCGAGTATTTAAGTCGAAATTTCGATTTACTAAGTCGAAATTTCGAGAT
Source organism: Lucinisca nassula (assembly GCA_963580285.1). Lineage (NCBI taxonomy): Eukaryota > Metazoa > Mollusca > Bivalvia > Lucinida > Lucinidae > Lucinisca > Lucinisca nassula. The sequence continues at coordinate 40,915,831 of OY757013.1, forward strand.
ACTAAGTCGAAATTTCGAGTTAATAAGTCAAAATTTCGAGTTATTAAGTCAAATTTCGAGATAGTAGGTCGAAATTTCGAGTTACTAAGTCGAAATTTCAGATACTAAGTCGAAATTTCGAGTTAATAAGTCGAAATTTCAAGTTAATAAGTCGAAATTTCGAGTTATTATGTCAAAATGTCGAGATACTAAGTCGATATTTCGAGTTAATAAGTCGATATTTGGAGTTACTAAGTCGAAATTTCGAGTTAATTAGTCGAAATTTAGAGTTAATATGTCGAAATTTCGAGATACTAAGTCGAAATTTCGAGTTAATAAGTCTTACTTAGTCGAAATTTCGAGATACTAAGTCGAAATTTCGAGATACCTATCAAAAGAAAAAAAGTATACCTGGCCCTAATGCTCTTTCGTAGAAAGCCAAAAGGACATTTACTTTCCCACAAAATGGCCAATTTCCAAAACAAACTAATATAAGCAATACACACACTGAAAGACAGACCATAACAAAAATAAACCACGACAGAAGAACCACCATAACGAATTCCACTGCTAGGGGGGTGGGGGGTGGGGGTGGGGGCGCTTAAATCGATTTTACCCAGCTGCAATCCTCGTCCTTACTTCCGTTGCGATTGTCCGCATGAAGTCCGCCTAACTCATCAGTGCAACATCTTCGAGACGACAAAAATCAAACAACCACAGAGATAAAGCAACGGTGAGAACTCGACATCAAGAAACCCCTAGAATGCTTGAGCAAAAGAAAACAAACAGTTAGACCCCGATGGGCAGTTCATCGCAATTATGATTTAACTAGGATGCCATCGCTTGATGTTTATGTTTTTTTTCTCCTTTGGTATTACTGGTGTAAAGAGTAGTGTAATTCTGCTGATTCCTGATCATTGTCTTCACTTCTATTTTTTTTTTTTTTTTTTTTTGCAAAAACTGGATCCAGTTTGTTTGGACACAAGAGTCATCAATATTGAACAAGTTAGCCTTGACGCGTTGGATTTCAAGGCAAAAACAGGAAACCAGTGTCTAGACTTTATAAAAGCTTTGTGAAAGCCTACAGTAATTGAAAGTTAATTACGAATGAAAGAACAAAGGAAACACACATGGTAGCCATTAATGAGGATTTACTTTCCATTACCCTAGTTAATATGTGAAAACCGAAAAAAACAAACAAAAAAAAAAAAAGTACTTGCCCAGATACAATGCCACCGCACTGGGCATATGATCAGAGTTTTTATTGTTTGCCGAAAGTTCAGCCATTGTCTTAATGAAATTAAAAACAAGAAAAGATATAGTGCCATGTCAAGTAAATATGTGAGTAAGTGAGTTAGTAAGTAAGTAAGTAAGTAAGTAAGTATGTAAGTAAGTCATAAAGCGCTTAAGTGGCTCGACTGTGATTGCATTGTACCATTTCGGAAAGATACATGCAATGATATCTCATTATTAAAGCCGTTTAGTTATAAACTAATAAACTAGAATTACATGAACACTGACTTTGCAGTATCGAATTCCGGTTGTACATTTTTTGTTCTTTTTTTTGTTGAGTTCCATTGATTGGCTATCTAAATGGATATGGAAATCTCGGTTGAATTTAACAATGTATATTTCACAGAGTTGAGCACAGCCTTAGCGAAATTATAAACGAAATTATAAACCGACAAGCACACTCAGCAAAAAGACTGGTCTTCTTTATACTTAGCACCCTCCTTTTCAACATCAAGAACAACACTTTACTTATATTATTATTGTTATTATCATTATTATTATTATTATTATTATTATTATTATTATTATTATTATTATTATTAAATACTCTTTCCTACAAACAATATCAGCTAGTTTTTATCAACTTTATTTTCATAACATTAAAAATAATTATAATAATAAAAGTTAAAGAAGTGGTAGAATTTCAATGATAGAAGCAGGCAGTAGTAGTAGTAGTAGTAGTAGTAGTAGTAGTAGTAGTAGTAGTAGTAGTAGTAGTCGTGGGAGGAGTAGCAAGATATAATTATTATTACCATCGTTTTTGATAATTATTATTATTATTATAATCATTATTATAGTTGTAGTACTGAGTTGTAGTAGAGGGAGTAGGAGTAAGAGTATAATTATTATTGTCATCGTTTTTATTTTTGAGATTATTATTTTCTTTATTATTAGCAGTATCATCAGTAGTAGTGGTTTGTTTGTTTGCATTGAGATTTCATGTTCCCTACAACATTCACATTGTTAATGTCATTTTTGAGACGTTTCTTCCAATTTGTGAGACTGTTACCCGACATTTGAGATCAAGCCCTGCCGACCAAACAAACTAAAAGGACGGCTCGACTCATATCACTTTGTCTGGGCAGGCTAATACTTCCTAAGCGGTTTACCTGTACTCATGTTCGGTCAAGCCCCGATCGGCGGGGGCCCAATAATATGAGCAGTAGTGGAATAAATTGTAACCGTATAATTATTATCATCATCGTTTTATTATTTAAAGTATTATCAGTAGTAGTAGTAGTAGTAGTAGTAGTGGTAGTAGTAGTGGTAGTAGTAATAATAGTAGTAGTAGTAGCAGTATTATTGTTTTATTATTATTATAATTATAATCATTATTATTATTATTTATGTACATTCCAACAAACAATATAGGCTAGTTTTATCCATTTTTGTCATCAAGTTAAAGTGCTCATGTAATGCCCTTGTAAATCCGATTTTATGTCAAGAAAAAACAAGGTTTACATTTCAACACGCAATTTACCTGCAATTGTATCGTTAGAGAAATGACACTTACACAGCATAACTATGGGTGAATAGCAAATTGTTTTCAGTCCCTTTCAATGTACTTTTATAAAATTAGTTTTGAACAAATAACTAAAAAATCATACAAGAAACATAATAAAACGATATCTTGTGGACAGGTATATATTTATCTTTGTGTGACAAAACGGCTACATCTTTTAAGTTAGCATATTGTATTGCTTCTCTTCACAGTCAGGGCACAGCCCGATGTACATATTGGCAAGTTTGAAACACAACTTCACATACAAAAAACGCCAATGGTACTGAGTCCACTATGTTCCTTATGTACCCTTATCATATCCCTCAAATGATCTTTTAATACTGTATCCAAAATAATCAGAACCAATCTTATTTTTTTCACAAAGTGTCTATGGAAAAACTTTTAATTGCTGTCAATAAAAATGTGACATACAAATCCTTTTCTCTTACTGAACTACAAGAATATACACAATTCTAATAATAGATCATGTAAGCATATCGTGTTAAAATTTATGTGTAAAGGTATTGGAGAATAATAGTAGTGACCTTGAAGACTTAGAAAGAAAGTAAGAAAATGTGTTTTTTAAGTAAACAACACATTTTTCTTTCTTTCTTCTTTCTTGCTTTCTTTACAAAATAATGAACAGTTGAAATCAGCTTTCAGACTTGATATAAGTCTAAACGTTGTTTAACTGTTTCCCCGTCAAGCGATTTTGGTACTTATCGCCTATGTGAGCAGCGAAGGTTCAGGCGAGCCTGCGCATCCGCGCAGTCTCGCCAGAACCTTCGCTGCTCGCTCATACAAGCAGTGAATCAAGGGGAACCTTCAGACAGAAAGCCCTATCCCTGGCCTCTCTGAATGGCTGGGCATGCGCAGTTAAAATTTGTCATGACGGAATGCTCGAAGACACAAATTCGCTTGGCGGGTCTCATGTATGAATTATTGAAAATATCTAAGCTTAACGAGCTAGTTAGTGGTCAACTTGTTAACTGTTCTATCAAGTACAATATCTAAACTTTTGTTATTTTGCTGATAAATGTGAGTAGCTTTCGCATTCGCAAAAGCTTTTTAGCTCACCTGTCACGTAGTGACATTGTGAGCTTTTGTGATCACATTTTGTCCGTCGTCCGTCGTCCGTCGTGCGTCCGTCCGTTCGTGCGTCCGTGCATCCGTAAACAATTTCAAATAAGTATATATCTAATACCCTATGGCCAATCTTGATCAAATTTTATGTGAAGCATCATTAGGTAGGGGGGAAGGCTGCATAAGGTTTTTGGGCTGATCAGATTGGAATTCTGGTTGCCATGGCAACATATAGCTCCCATAGACTTATAATGGGAAAAATTTAAAAAATCTTCTTCTCTGAAACCACGGGGCCCAGAGCTTAGATATTTTGCTTGTAACACTGTTAAGTAGTCACCTATGTAAATCCTGCCAATCATGCCCCTGGGGTCCAAATTGGGCACCCCTCGGGGCCCCTTAGCTCCTATAGACTCATAATGGAAAAAAGCTTCCAAAATCTTCTTCTCTGAAACCACAGGGCCCAGAGCTTAGATATTTAGCATGTAGCAACAGCAAATGGTCACCTACATAATTCCTGCCAATCATGCCCCTGGGTTCCAAATGGGCCACGCCCCGGGACCCCTTCGCTCCCATAGACTCCTAATGGAAAAAGGTTTGAAAATCTTCTTCTCTGAAACCACAGGGCCCAGAGCTTAGGTATTTAGCATGTAGAAACAGCAAGTGGTCACCTTCATAAATCCTGCCAATTATGCCCCTGGGATCCAATTTGGCCACGGCCCGGGGCCCCTTAGCTCCTATAGACTCATAATGGAAAAAAAAGTTTCAAAAATCTTCTTCTCTGAAACCACAGGGCCCAGAGCTCAGATATTTAGCATGTAGCAACGACAAGTGGTCACCTAAATAATTCCTGCCAATCATGCCTTTGGGGTCGAAATTGGCCACGCCCCGGGGCCCCTTCGCTCCCATAGACTCATATTGGAAAAAAGCTTAAAAAATCTTCTTCTCTGAAACCACAGGGCCCAGAGCGTAGATATTTAGCATGTAGCAACGGCAAGTGGTAACCTACAATAATTCCTGCCAATCATGCCCCTGGGGTCCAAACGGGCAACACCCATTGGCCCCTTAGCTCCTATAGGCTCATAATGGAAAAAAGGTCAAAAAGCTTCTTCTCTGAAACCACAAGACCGTGAGCTTAGATATTAAGCATGTAACAACGGCAAGTGGTCACCTACATAAATCCTGCCAATCATGGCCCTGGGGTCCAAATGGGCCACACCCCGGGGCCCCTTAGCTCCCATAGACTCATAATGGAAAAAAAAATCAAACATCTTCTTCTCTGAAACCACAGGGCCCAGAGCTTACATATTTAGCATGTAGCAACGGCAAGTGGTCACCTACATAATTCCTGCCAATCATGCCCCTGGGTTCCAAATGGGCCACATCCCGGGGCCCCTTAGCTCCCATAGACTCATAATGGAAAAAAAAGTTTCAAAAATCTTCTTCTCTGAAACCACAGGGCCCAGAGCTTAGATATTTAGCATGTAGCAACAGCAAGCGGTCACCTACATAATTCCTGCCAAGCATGCCCCTGGGTTTCAAATGGGCCACACCATGGGGCCCCTTTGCTCCCACAGACTCATAATGGAAAAAGCTTCAAAAATCTTCTTCTCTGAAACCACAGGGCCAAGAGCTTAGATATATAGCATGTAGCGACAGCAAGTGGTCACCTACACAATTCCTGCCAATCATGCCCCTGGGGTCCAAACAGGTGAGCGATATAGGACCATTGGGCCCTCTTGTTCACATTTGTTCAGCAAACATACGAGTATATTTGACATATTAAATGATCACAGTTTAACGACATGTTAACCAACAACGTTGTTAGTTTTGAACAAGTGACCGCTGATGTAATTACGTTTTACCCTTTGTGGACAGAACATCTGATGACATCTTACGGCAATGATGTCATGCGATTTTTTTTTTATTTTTTTTTTTATTTTTTTTTTTTGTTACGCGCTCATACATGTTCTGATTAAATGCATATCTTGAGGCTAAAACAACTGAGTCAAACTCTTGACCCTTTATAGAATAATAGCAACAACAGCCTGGATTTACTTTTACTAACTTTAAAATATATTTTGCTTACTTAAGGAGAATGGGAACACCTGGCATTTTTTCGCCATTTTTCTAAGGAAGACAACTTCAGCACTTCCTGTTCACTTTTCTATAAGCCCTGTCCCACTACTCTTAAAGGAAAGAATTTGCTCATTAGGAGCAAATTCTTTCCTTTAAGAGTTGACTCTTATTGACATGGGAGACGAAAGTACATTTGCAGGAGTAGTCTCCCCTGAAGGAGTACCTATTCCCCTAAAAGGGCAATAGTTGTATCGTATACTTTTAAATAGTCCAATGTTGTGTGTGTGTGTGTGTGTGTGTGTGTGTGTGTGTGTGTGTGTGTGTGTGTGTGTGTGTGTGTTCATATGACTTGGTATTTTCTTATGTGTTCTTTATCACTGCATTTCCTGTTCACCCTTTTCTTCCCCTTTTTATGTCCATTCTAACAAATATAGGATCTTAAACAAGTGGTCATTTCATATGAAACTTATAAACGAGCCTCTGGCGAGTTTCATAAGTTTCATATGAAATGATCGGAAATAGTAAGTGTCTGCTTATCATAAAAAGAATTTAAGTTGACTTCTCTTGTCAGAGAATTTCAGTAGGAAACATAGCATTGCCACGGCGTCATGACGTTACGCGCCAGTAACCGTGTGCTATATATTTGTTACATGACGTTATCCATTAAATACAAGCGTCACTTTAGAAATGAATTATATTTTTCTGCTGTTCATGAAAGTACGAACGCAGTTCATGAAAGTATGAACGCATTGGGTCGCGTGCAAAGTAAATGAAACCCCAGGGTTCATGTAAAATTTGCTAGCGACCTACTGTCGTTCATACTTTCATGAAAAAGTCTAGGCCAAAACATTGTCATGATGTTTAGTGCTGAATAAATTATGTTATGTTATTTTACAGGCCATTGAAATGATATACCGATTAGTTATTCTATTTTGCCTCCTGACTTGGGGCTTTGAGTAAAGCTCAATTGCAAAGTACCCAGTCTTGAAAAAAAAAGTCATGGACCCAAAAGTATTTGACAGATTGATGTTCGCCTACACAAAACTTCATACAATTCCAAAATAAACACTAAAGCGCCGACAACGACATACACCGAAGATACATGGGCCCCGTCAAGCGATTTTGGTACTTATGGCCTATGCGAGCGGCGAAGGTTCAGGCGAGCCTGCGCATCCGCGCAGTCTCGCCAGAACCTTCGCTGCTCGCTCATACAAGCAGTGAATCAAGAGGAGCCTTCAGACGGAAAGCCATATCCCTGGCCCCTCTGCATGGCTGGGCATGCGCAGTTAAAATTTGTCATGACGGAATGCTCGAAGACACAAATTCGCTTGGCGGGGCTCACATGTAGTTTCAAACATTTTCACCATTTTAACAAGTCCGTGCAATTAATACCGACTGACCCCACTTTATGTAGAGAAAACTGGGGATTACAAGGGTATACCCCGGCAGGCATATGACGTAATTGTGACGTCATATCAACGTCGGTGCAGAGTCATGACGTTCAACCGACGTCGATTTGACGTTGCTCAAACGACGTGTGCCAGCTAAGAAGTATTACTTTTTTTCTACTTTTATTTCTGCTTAATGCAGTTCAACAACCTTTTCCTGCTTTAGATAGTCTTGCGCAATGAACGCCTTGTGCGATGACGCATTGTCATGTAGCAATCTGACATTGGCCAAACCAGTTGCGGGTCTTCGTTCTTTGAAACATTTCTTCAATTTTCGAAGCACTTTATTCTTGTAAAACTTTGCATTTATAGATTTGCCTTTAGGCACAACAACCTGAATAGCAGGGCCCTGATTTGAAAAGAATATGACATACATTACCTTCTTGACGCTCATGGTCCGCTTTGCAATGCATGGTCTTTTGCAATACTTTGTTGCCCATATTTTGTTCTGAATCTTCCGTTTTGGATCAAAAAAGTGAACCCATGTCTCGTCACCTGTGACGACATTAGCGAAAGACCGTGCATTGTAATTTGGAAACTTTTTAAGCAACTTCTTGGCGCACAGAACGCGTGTCTTTTTCTGCTCATCTTTCAACAGATGGGGAATCCATCTAGCACAGATCTTTCTCATTTTCACATCCCGTTTCAGAATTGTATGAGCTGCTCCTAATGTGATGCCAACCATACTAGCTATTTGCCTAGTGGTGTATCGTGCATCGGTAGCAACCGTTACTTTCACCCTAGCAACCATCTTGGCATATGTTTCATTTTCGGCCGAGGATCATGTGGTGCATCTTCTGTTGAGCCTAGCCCACACCTGAATTTCTTACACCAACGAAACACTGTCGGAAAAGACATTTCCTTATGCCCATAAACCGAACATATTTCATCAAAAATGTCTTTGCACCGTATACCAAAAATACAACGAATCTTAATATAGGACCGTATTTCAACGGCGTACTCTGACCTTCCAACCATGTTTTGTATTAGTAAACAAGAGTAGACAGTGTTTATCGAACGATATACATGGCTAAAGTGGACGGATTTTAACAGGTTTGGTATCACTGTATAGGTAAAATGTTTTCCTACGTTGTGATATTTATTTCCAGGTGATTTTCGCATTAGTACATGAGAAAACGTTCTACTTGCATTCATATTTGAACAGCCTCTCGTACAATGTATATAAAAAGCAGGAAAAATACCACAAATTTTTATCATACAAATAACCGTTTCAGAGATATTAAAGAACGCACCGTATGTCACACGGGTGTGTTATCGCTTATAGAGAAAACCTGGCTTGACATTGTATGCAAGGCCTAAAAAATAGCCGACCAACCCTGCTTCAGACTCCCCCCCCCCCCCCCTCCCCCCGCGGTAAAAAAAATAAATAATAATATTAAGTTTCTTCTGAGTGCTGACAAAATTTTCTTTCAGCATGTTAGTAGAAACACATCCATTACGACAACACGCCTATATGATTCTTACCCCCTTGAACCCCACTTTTATATAGTTAAACTTTGGTTTACAGGGGTAAACCTTATTTTTCTTAGTTCTGTCCTAAAATATAGATTGTGGGTATTCGTTAGAACCGCCTCTTTCGAGGCGGTTTCTAACTTGTACCCACAATCTATATTTTGAGCAGAAATAAGAAAAATATCACAATTTTTTATCTGAAAATTTTTGTGTTTTTTTTTCGGTGATAAAATTTATAGTGTATTTGTATAGGAGTGTTTTCCTAATGTATTTTACGCCTAAATCGTCTGCCTGTTATCAGGCATGATTTTCTCTGATAATTGGGAAAATTTAACGTCGCCCGCTCCGCATTTCTATTTGATGCTTTTCGATGAACAAACATAATGAGATCGGCTTACCGAAGAAAATTTATCCTCAGACGTCGCCTGATTATAGCCTTTAGAAGAAACTAAACAAGGTTTCTTTCAATGTCATTAAATCCCATATATCTTGTTAAGGAAAACAAAACATCTTGGGTTTTGGTTTAACAGCCATACTATGACACACCCTTTTGACATAAAACACCCTTTTGTTTCTCAAGAACTGACATTTTTTCTGATGAAAATGTTTGAAATGTTCTTATTTCTGTTGTAAACTTCGATTGTTGGAGCTCGATAGAACCGTCCACCGGCGGTTCTACGAGTTCCGACAATCTAAGTCTTTGAGCAAGACTCACGAAAAAAATGCATACCCTTACATATCCCATTTGTTTCTATATATAAAGTGGAGTTATTCAGGGTATTCAGCACACGGGTGTGTTGATAAGATGGTAACTAAGAAAATTGAGGGACCCCGCCCATCGGGGCTTAAAGTATAGATGGGCTGCATGATGCTTTCACGCAGAGCTGAATCCGACCGCAAACGAGTACTGGTAAACTGCTTAGAGGATCTGAGCCTGCCGAGGTAAGGCGATGCGAGTCGGACCGTCCATGTTTATAAACCCTATTGGTTTCATTGGGCGACAGGGCTTGAGATCTCATTTCATCTCAATGTCGGGTAAAAGTCCCACAAAATTGGAAGCAACGTCTTCAAAATGATATTTACAGTGTTGACGGTGACCTTAAACCTCAAACAAAGAAACCAACTAAGAAAATTGAAGGAACTGATACAAATAATATCCCAAATTATCCCTCACAATTTCACAAAGAAAAAAGAGGTCGAAACATGGAGTGAGAACAGTAAACAAAACAGACCACTGGTAAACCGAGTAATTAGCGCTTTCCCAAGCAGGCTGTTACTCAGAATATCCAAACGTCACTACATAATGGGGGAAAGAATCAGAATATTCAACATGACAAATATTAAATAGAAAGGACAAACGAAACTAAAAATTAACAACTACCAAAGAGAGAAAAATTAGACTCACCAACATAACAACTTACGGGAAGGAGCCACAGTAAAAGCGCCGACTTGGAACGGTCAGTTAAACTTACTGGTTGGCTCAAGTATACTTTACGGGATTCCAACGCTCACCCTCGCGTTCACTGTGGCTCAAAGATGTATTTGGTCTGTCCGCGTGAAGGTTTTCTAACTCGTCAGTGAATCAGCTCGGTTAACAAAGAAAGCACAATTAAAGCCAAGTTGACATAACAGTAAAACGCATTAAGACACTCGGTGCTGCACACCATAATTTCCCACAAAACGGCCAAATCCTACGCTTATTATTATTATTATTATTATTATTATTATTCGACTAGATATGTCAGCAAAAACAGTACCTTCAAAGATATTACATACATGTATACGCAAAACGACAGTAAGTGACTGAGTTGCATGTAACCCGTTCTATTTAATTATCGAGACCTTATTACAACCGTCTCCTGCATGGCAGATCCCGAACTTTCACAAAAATTTTTTTCGAATGATTTATTCCCGGAAGTCCAAACTAAGGATTGTTTTCTCGCATCTTGATCTGTTCTGTATGACGGTTGAATTCAGCGGGCTGTTAATCACTTTATATACATGTAGAAACAGAGCTTATGTAATCATCGGTGACGCGCTTGCACAAAAGTACTTCTGATTGGTCAATTAGAATAACGCAATTAGGGGCAAACACCGAGAAGTTTGTTTGTTTTGGGGCTTAACGGCCCAGTCCATACTATTTGGATCATTTTTGAGCCGGTGAGTTTTCCTATCCACACTTTTCCTGGGCAGGCTTATACTAAGCAGATAACCAGTACATTGCACATTCTTTCGCTAGACACTGACAAATGCCCTTCTTGAATTAGCGGAAGGGAGGGAATGACCGTAAAAAAAGATTTCATGATCGATCACCACGAAAAAATGTTTCCGATCCCGGCAGGTATCGAACCCGCGTCCTCCTGATCACCAGTCAGACGCGCATCTGACTGAGCCATCACAAAAACACGCCTATACAATTCCCCACTTTTATATAGTAAAACTAGGGTTTACAGGAGTAAACCGTATTTTTCGTATTTGTGCTCAAAAATATAGATTGTGGGTACTCATTAGAACCACCTCGATGAGGCGGTTCTGACTTGTACCCCCAATCTATATTTTGAGCAGAAATAAGAAAACAAAATCACAATTTTACATCTTAAAAGTTTCGTTTTTTCGACGGTCAAGTTTGCAATGTATTTGAATAGGTATGTTTTCTTTATGCTACCGAGGCCAAACGCCTAAAAGTTTTTCAGCTGCAGGGCCAGACCAATCCATTGCCCAGAAGGCCGGAACAAGTCCAAATTTTGGCTGACCTAGTGTATGTGTGTGTGTGTGTGTGTGTTTTCTTCCTTTCACTTGTCCAGAAAAAACGTTTAGAATCTTAAGGGAACATTTTGATTCTGAGCTATTTTGAAGATCATGTAGACTGCCGGGCAAGTGGTTAAAACTTGGATGTGCCAGACCCTTCAGCTGTCTGGCTGTTTTGCTAAATCTATCTGCAATGCATTATGTAAGGCGAAATTCTGGATACACAATCAAGGGATGAGGGTCAGTTGAGGACTGAAAAAAATACTCGGGTATCTCGGAAAGAATGAAAATCATTTTTCTTGCACACCAGACTATAGGCCTGTCATATGTTATTTATGTTATTGCCGTGTTAATTCTGAGTACTTTGTAGATGTCGTAGACTGTCTTCGCTGAGTTGTGGATGGATAAGGTGCATGGAATAATAAACAAGATTCCACGTCCCAAAATAAATAAACCCGAAGAGGGAAATAATCGAAACTAAGTTAGAGGTGGAGAGGACTCTGACACAAGTAACACAATTGACCACGATGCCCAAATCTTGCTCCGGGTGATTAAAAAAGCTCCAGTGCTTGCCATCAAATCCCATAACATATACATACCTTTCTTGCACACCAGACAAGGAAATCCGTGATTTTACCCTGGGATAGAAATTTATGTTCTGACCCAGGTGTTCCGACCCAAAATCGAATAAAATCGCGTGTTTGATAAATGCACTGGTTGATTACAACCTTGTATGTGTCGTCGTTAAGTTTGACGTCATGCACGTTACGTGACGTCACTAAACATCCCTGTAGTGTCATCACAATATTGCGGACGTTGGTAACCGAAGTGCCTGCAGCATTAAAAACCCGCGCTAAAAATGGAAGGTAGGCCTATGCAAGAAAAAGAATCTTATATGGGCGTGAGGGGTGGATAGAAAAATCCGTCCCTCGGGATCCTTGTCCGGCATCACTCGGCAAGCCTCGTGATGCCGGACAGATTCTCTCTGGGCGGATTTTTCCATCCACCCCTCACACCCATATAAGATTTTTATATTCTCCAAGGATGGCTAAGCTTTATAATAGCAAGGTCTTCATATATTGTATTTATACTATGAATATCTATTTAATCACAAACAACACATAATAAGACATATCAAATATAAGCACACACGTAGTTGTTAGTCAGACCGTCCATTTATTGTTAGCTCACCTGCTCCAGGCCACCTCCCTGCTAGCATTCTACATAAATCTACAGCGGGCCGTTAGCGGCCCGTCAGCTACCCTGACGGGCCGCTAACGGCCCGCTGTAGATTTATGTAGAATGCTTACTGGGCTTATGCCGTGGCCTGTTTAAAGCCCGTCGTCAGTTAACTTTTAACCTTTTTGACATTTCCTCCTCAACCACAGGTTGGACTGAGCTGATAGTTGATGGCTGGCACTGAAGCAACATTGAGATTCAGAAATGCTGAAGTCGAATTATTGGAATATCAAGGACGGCTGCCATGGCAGCTATCTTTATTTTTTCAAACGACATCTCCTCCCAAAGAAAACGTCGGATTGAGCTAAAACTTGCTGGGAGACATCGGGATGACACGGAGATTCAGATTTGCTAAAAAATATTCCGTTCCGATATCCAAGATGGCCAGCAATAGATTGCCGCCATTACGGCAATCTTGGAATTCGTCAAACGACATCTCCTCCCGAACCAAGATCAAATCAAAATAAAACTGTATGGCAGCCATCGCGGCGCCATCGAGATTCAGACTTGCTTAAATTGTTCAGTTTCGACATTCAAGAAGGCCGCCATAGATTGCCGTCATGGCGGCCATCTTGAAATTCTTCAAAATACATCCCCGCCCGCAACAAAGTTCAGATCGAGCTTAAACATCATGGGAGGCTTTGGGGCAACCTGAAGAATCATTGTTTTAAAGTTAGTTTAAACAATATTTTATTTACTTCTTTTCAATTACAAATATATAACAAGAATATAACATATTAGAAAGATCAACAGGATTTGAAAACAAGCAAGGTTGCTTATACTAATCATCTCCTGCAATAAATGGGCATTATTTACCGCTTCCGAAATTCTAAATACAATAAAATACAGCAAATCTAGTTGAATTATTGAGAATGTAAACATCATATTGAGAGAGAGAGAGAGAGAGAGAGAGAGAGAGAGAGAGAGAGAGAGAGAGAGAGAGAGAGAGAGAGAGATTAACTGAACTGAAGACATGAAAGTCGTTAATGATCTATCATAATGAGACTATCTCTTGAAACGCTTCGTCTTACGGATAAAAGTTTGAACAGCCTTAAAATTTTCTTCATTAATACGTGCTGGGAGATTTGCATTTCAGAAGAGTAAAATATTAACTGATATATGAGAGTGCCTCATTATTATGTTTAACATTTCATCCCTGGCATTACGATACCGTGTGCACTCAAGGAGATAGTGATTATTGTTTTCTATAGATCCACAAGTCCAAATTGGACTATCTATTAAATTGCGCCTATATAAATAGTAATTCAGTGAACTGCATTCCGTACGAAGTCTTCTATGTAGTATTTGTTCCATGCAATTGCCACAAAAGTTATGTCGTGGAACTTTAACAGAGTTTTCTGTTAGGTATCGTTTAATGGCAGCCTGTGATTTGACATATCTGTGTTCATTTGGAAGTTTATTCCATTCACGTATCGTTGAAGGTAAAAATGAGCTACAATAAAGTGCAGTTCTCGAGTGGATAATGCTGTAGTTATCTGCGTTAAGAAGTGGGTAGGACGAAACATCACCAACATGCAGTGGCAATAAGTTATATAGGTAATCCGGTGCTATCTGGTGTTCCATTTTATAGAACAGTTGTAATTTATGCATTCTTCGCCTATCCGAAAGTTTATCCCAGCCAAGCTCTTCATAAAGTTTTTGAAGTTCTTTTCAGATTCCCAAGATGGCAGTAATTGGCGGCCATCTTCTTCAAATTACATCTCTCCCCCCCCCCCCCTCCCCCCCCTGACCAAAGGTCCGATTGAGCTGCAACTTGATAATAGGCATTGGGGTGACATCCCGCGTGACATGAAGATTCAGATTTGCTAAACTAGTTTCGTATGATATCCAAGATGACAGCCATGGCGACTTGCTTGAAATTCTTCAAATGACAACTCCACCCGAACCAAAGGTCGGATTAAGATGCGGTTTCATTAGGTGACTTGAGATGGCTGTATTCTTTGATTGTGGCCTTTCCTGTGTGACTTTTGCTTAATGTATATCATTACGAAAACACGCCTATATACACTACAAATACATTGTAAATTTTACCACCTGAAAAGGAAAATTTTAGACGAAAAATTGTGATATTTTTCTTATTTCTGCTCAAAATATAGATTGTGGGTACTCGATAGAACCGCCTCATCGAGGCGGTTCTAACGAGTACCCACAACCTATATTTTAGAGCAGAAATAAGAAAAATGAGGTTTATCCCCTATACACCCCAGTTTTACTATATAAAAGTGGGGTTCAGTGGGATTGGGGGGTCAAAATTATATAGTTGTGTTTTCGTGATGTGCAGGCTGATTTGAGGCTTAACTGGGTAGATGTCGGAAGACACATTTTCGCTTGAATCGGCTGTCAAAGTACCCATTCAAAGAGTCATTAAACAAAAAACGTCTGTTTTTGTGTGTGTCTCTGTGTCACTTTCTTAAAGTGACTTGAGATGGCTGTGTTCTTTGATTGTGGCCTTTCCTGAGTGAACTTTTCTTACTAGTTTGAGCTGAAACTTAATGGGGGGCATCGAGGCGACATGGAGATTCACATTTTGTAAATCGGTCTGCTCCTGAACTAAAGGTCCGGATGGGAGGCTTCAGGGCGTCATGGAGATCCAGATTTGCTGAAATCGTACCATTCCGATATCAAAGATGGCTACCATGGCGGTCAAAGAGATTCAGATTTGCTGAAATTGTACCATTCCAATATTAAAGATGGCTACCATGGTGGACATGAAGATTCAGATTTGCTGAAATTGTACCATTCTGATATATAAAATAATTGGCTACCATGGCGGCCATGGTGAAATTCTTTAAATGACATCCCCTCCCCAACCAAGGTTCCGATCGCGCTGAAACTTGATGGGAGGTGCTAAAATTGTTCCGTTCCGATATACAAAATGACCGCTGTCGTTGTCATCCTGGAATTCGTTAAACGACATCTCTAATAGCACCAAAGGTCAGGTCGAGCTTAAACTCGAATGGAGGAAGCGGGTTGACATGGAGATTTGAAATTCATTAAACGACATCTTCTCCCGAACTGAAACTAAACATGGGGCATCGAGGCGACCTGGAAATTCAGATTAAAATCTTTCCATTCTGATTTCTAATATCGCAGCCACGGTGGCCAACTAGAAATTCTTTAAACGGTATCTCCTCCCGAACCAAAGACCGGATTAAGCTGAAGCTTGATGGGGGCAACATTGCAAACCATATTTGCTATAATCGATCCGATATCCAAGGTGGCTGACAAGGCGGCGATCTTGAAATTCTTCCAACGACATCTCCTGAACTTAAAGTCAGATTGAGTTAAAAGTTGATGGCAGGCTTTGGGGTGGAATGAAGATTCAGATTTGCAAATTTTGTTCTATCCCGATAGCCAAGATGTTGCCATGGCGGCCATCTTGAAATTCTTCAACAACATCCCTTCCCGAACTGAAACTTAATAAGAGGCATCAGATTCAGAATTGCTTAAACCATTCCGTTCCAACTTGAGTATCTTAAAAGGACAGCTCCTCAGAATCAAAATCAGAATTGTTACTGGTGACACGTCAAATGACATTCATACACCAGAACCTGTGATATGGGAAGTTAGTCCCTAGCTCTAACCAAAGAGGTTAACTTAGCAACACAATCATCAGCACCTTCAGCTGTTGAAATAATCGAATCGAATCAGGAAGGGCATTCTAATCTCAAATGGTTTTGGGAGAGAACGATTCTTTATAAATGCCAGTTCTTGCTGTAAGGGCCTGAAACGCAAAAGAATGGCGATTTCTACAGTGCCTAGCTAGGGGGGAACAAGGTCATCTGTTGGAATGCTGGAAGGACCCTTTACACCTTTGAATAAAATAATGAGCCTACTGTCTTTTCTCCCTTCCTTGTGAGACTCCCATCTTAATTTTCCAAGTATTCCAGTCATGCTCCCAGTTTCAAGTAGTTTAGGTCGTAGTACCAAAGCGTTAATTCAAAATCATTAATCCATAGACAAATGGCAAATTTCAAATCAGTAATTGCCTTTTACAAATCTAGCAGCTCTATTCTGAACTTTTTTCAATTCCTTCATAAAGGACCACTCCAGTGGGGACCTAGAAACAACTACCATATTCCAAGATTGGGCCAACTGCTGCCTCTTTTACGTCCTGAGGGCACTGGTGAAGATTTCGCATCAGGAAACCAAGCGTTCTATTTTCCTTAGTACACATGTTGCTAATAGTGTATTCGAAGTTGTGTGTGATTGTCACACCAATGTATTTAATGGAATCCACATACTCAAGGACCGCTCCCGCTAAGATGTAAGAAGCTTCAATTTTATTAGTTCTCTTCCTTGTTATCTGACAGTGTATAATATTACATTTAACGGGCTGAAATCTCATGATCCATTTTCGTGCCCAACATCCTAAGCTACCTATATCATTCTGAAGTTTCAGTGAGTCATCTATATCTCTAATTTCCCGGAAGCAAACACAGTCGTCCGCGAACAGTCTTATTTCTAACTCGGTGTCAGCGGAAATATCATTGATGTACAGGGAGAACAACAGTGGACCAAGAACAGTCCCTTGTCGGACTCCAGACAAAACTGGAGCCCACTCCGAAGATTCACCATTATCACCTACGCGTAGTTTCCTGTAGCAAAGAAAGGAATCTATCCATTTGTGAGTCTTCCCCGGAAATCCATAACCAAATAACTTAGATTTAAGTAGTTAATGTGGTGAGGTGTCAAAAGTCTTTTCGAGGTCTAGAGTAAATGTGTCCACCTGTCCCATTTTTGCCCAGTCATTAATAACTAAGCTCAACTGGGTTTCACAACTATGCCTTTTCCTAAATGCATGCTGTCTGTCTGACAAAAGTTAATGTACATCCAAGTCGGCCATGATGTTTGAGCAGAGTATATGTTCAAGCAATTTACAGAGAACACAAGGCAGAGACATAGGGCGATAATTACGGGCAAGAGTCTTATCTTCTTTTTTGAAGAGTGGACAAATTTTCACAAGGAGCCATTCTTTGGGGATTTCATCCGTATCAAGAGACTGTTGAAACAGGTGTGCAAAATTGGACCTAGTTTCTTCAGGACTCTGGGATGAAGCTCATCAGGTCCTTTGGCCTTACTGTGGTTTAAGCCTTGGAGTAACTTGATCACACCTGCAGCTGCCATAACAATATTATCCATGAATGGGGCCCATCTTCCATTCAATGGAACTGCCACAAACTAAGGTTTATTAAACGCAGCATTGAATTGACCAACTAGTTCCTCTGCCCTTTCAGAGTCTGATTCAGCAACCCCGTTCCCTCCCCGTTTATTAAGGGGCGGGATACTGTGCCTGTCTTTCTTCTGGCTATTGATATATCTGTAGAAGTCTCTTGGATTTGCCTTTACATCATCTACCAAGTTATTCACATACAAATCATGCTGATTTTTTTTTTTATATCAGTCTTGATTTCACGTCTCAAGTTTTCAAATTTTGTCCGGAGTTTACCACTTCCCGTTCTTTTTGCCTTTGCATGAATCTTATTCCTTCCACATCTCTGGTGTGATCCAGGGAATCGGAGATACAGACCTACTAGTTGTTGAAGGGATATGGTTTTGGGCCGAAGTATGAATGAAAGAAGTTATCAAATCAAAGTTCTCCTGGACAGACCGATCATCTGAATAACCATTTTGCAAATCTGAGCGCACCCTTCCTCGTAGTTTCATAGTCAACTTTTTTATACGAGGACACTTTCCTCCGAGGTTTCTTTATTGATGGAATGTGAATTTGTAAATATCCGGAGACAATATCATTATCACTAAGTTTATCTGGAGACTGAATATCTTCAAACTGTCCTGGCAAAGTCGTAAGGATCAGATCCAATGTGTTCTTATTACGACTGGCGAAGTTAATAATTTGTTCCAAGCCATGATTGTTCATAATGTCAATTAATATTTGTCCTCAGGACTGACTCAGCATTGTGCCTTGTTCGCTGAGCCCGTCGGGCCAAACAATATCTTTGAAGCTGAGGTCAGCTAGAACATGCACACGGTCCCCGCCCATCGGGGCTTGAAGAAATATATGGGGCTGCATAATGCTTCCACGCAGAGCGGAAACCGACCCGCACACGAGTACTGGTAAACCGCTTAGGGGATCTAAGCTTGCCCAGGCAAAGCGGTCCGAGTCGGTCCTTTCATGCTTATAAACCCTATTGGTTTCATTGGGTGGCAGGGCTTGAGCAATGTCGGGTAAAAGTCACACAAAATTGGATGCAGCGTCTCCAAAATGACCTTTACAGTGTTGACGGGGACGTTAAACCTATTAAAATTCTGTGCGGGTCGGTTTCAACTCTGCGTGGAAGCATCATGCAGCCCATCTATTTCTTCAAGCTCCGATGGGCGGAGCCGTTAAGATTCATTTGTTGTCCTTCCCGACTTCTGCGTTTTACATAAACCCATATATGACAATGAAATATTCCACCTAAAATCAGTTTGGAGTGGTCCATTTTCAATTTTTTTTTTTTTTTTTTTTTTTTTTTTTGGTTTGGGTTTTACGGCCCTTTCAAGATTATTTCACTCATATCGAGCCGATCGTTAATCAGAGGTGGGCGAAAACCGGAGTACCCGGAGAAAAACCACCTGACCTTCCGTTGCAGAACTTGGCGTCTCACACGTGGCCCGAGCGAGGCTCGAACCTACGGCGGTGAGAGACCTAATGGCTAAGAGTCAGCGCTCTTATCCACTAGGCCACGGAGGCCCGTCCATTTTCAATTATATTGGTGTCAGGTTTGTTTTTGTTTGTGGCATATTTTACAAAAATGAATGTTCTTTAAGCAAACGGTGTAGGCTCAGATCAGACGCCTCGTTCTGCGGCGTCTGATCTGGGTCTGCACTGTTTGCCAACGTCCCAGAAAAGGGCCGCCAGGCATATATGGTTAATTTCACGAAACACTGTTTATAGCGCGGTGGCAGGTGTCACATTCTGCCATGCCAGTACGATTTTGGCTATGAGTGATGATCCAGATTGATTCCAGCAGCCTATCGGAACAGACCCGGCAGGCACGTGGCGTAATTGTGTCGTCACATCAACGTTGATGCAACGTCATAACATTTACCACACCGGTTACCGCAGTACAACAAACGCGACAGAGTACAACGAACGCTACAGAAATCATGACGTCACAGCAATATTTTCGGTAAGAAAAAGGTTTATTTTAGCCCAGATCCTAATATATTTTTGGGTGGTTATTTTGCATAGCTGCAGAGTAATGGTATTATCATTTACTGATACAGTTGCAGAGAATTCTGTTCATTATAAACGAAAACACAAACAATTTTCTTTCGTCCAGTGTGTTTTCACCAACCCCAGCATACTTCGGTAAATGTTTTTTGACAGTAACACATCTTTTGTGCACATGATTTGGTGATTTATATGTTATTGCGATATCAGTGCATCCATTGATGCATTTGCTTGAGCCACAGTTCATGTCAATACCCAATGAATCCGTGAATGGTTGATTTTTTGTTAGGGTACACCTTACCACGGGTTATGATACACCATAACGCGGTTAGTCAGCACAATTTGGGTACAACACACACGGATTATATTCTTCATAAATTGAAATATCTGTTTGAATTCGGATTTAACGTCCCCGTAAACACTATTTAGGTCATTTTGGAGAAGTTGCTTACAATTCTGTGGGACTTTTAACCGACATTGAGATGAAATGGCATCTCAATCCCTGCCGCGCAACGAAACAAGGAGGCTTATATGCACTGGACGATCTGGCTCACACCGCTTTGCCTGGGCAGGCTTAGTCCTTCTAAGCGGTTTACAAGTACTCGTTTGTGATCAGATTCAGCTCTGCGTGGAAGCACCATGCAGCCCAGCTTATTTCTAAAGCCCCGATGGGCGGGGCGAAATAAATTGAAATAAAACTCTTTAATCTGCCAGCGAAGGCATGGTACATGATGCTGTTTTTAATTCAAAACGATCCATTTTGCTGTTACATACTCTTTAATGCCTGTTTGATTCTCATTATGATCTCCGAACTCATACACGTGCGAATTTAAAGGGTTGGATAAAAATCTTGGACAAAGGGGACGGGCGAACACATTTATTCTGGCTTTCCAGAACGTTTTTACTACATCCCCCACTTATGAACAACTGAAACCCAACATATTTAGTTTCGGCATTGTTTGGGAGGGGAGACTCTTGAATTTATAGATTCCTTTCTTTGCTGCTGAAAAAAGTTTTTATGCCATCCCCCACCCCCGAGAATCTTTGGGGGGGGGGGGGAGAGGGGGGAGCATATAGTATTTGCCCATTCTGACCAAAGGCCATAACCATATAGTATTTGCCAATTCTGACCAAAGGCCATAACTCTGTTTCATTTTTGGCTGAATTATCTCCCCTTGAAATTTTGCAAAAACTCAGAAATTGGCTCCCACGGGGTCATTGGTCACCTATAGTTTCAGCTCTTGTTGTAAATGATATGGACCCAATGTGAGTTAATGGCGAGTATAAGGAGTGTGTTCCAGTTTTGTCTGGGTCCCGAATGGGACTGTTCTTAGTCCTCTGTTATACTCCCTGTATATTAATCATACAGTAGAACTTCGATGGTTCGAACACCGATGGTTCGTTTACCATGGCTGAGTCGAACCCGTTTTTGAGTCCTTAGGGAAATCTCCCACATAAAAATAGTGCGGGATAACTGAGGAGATTTTTGAATTGTATCTTGCCAATGTATGCTGTGTGTGCTCATTAGAATCGCCTCGATTAGGCGATTCTAATGAGTACACACAGCATACTTTTTATTATAGGAAATCGAAAAATGTCACCTAGATATGCCTCCTGGGAGTAACCCTCAGTGACTCGAACTACCCCTGTTTCGAACAGATTTTCATGGTCCCAAAGGTGTTCGAGCCATTGAAGTTCGACTGTATTTCCACCGACATTGACTCAGAAATAAGACTGTTCGCAGACGCCTGGGCATACTGCCGGGAAATTAGAGTTACAGAATCCTAACGTAAACTTCGGAACCAAATGAATAGACTAGGATGTTGGGCATGAAAATGTAGTGACATCATGCGAGCAAGTCCGTGCAATGAACACCCCTTACTTTATATAGAGAAAACTGTGATTTAAGGGGATGTACATACTTTTTTATTATATCTGCTATAAGACATAGGTTGTGGGTACACGTTAGAACCGCCTCCTTGAGACGATTCTAACGAGCACCCACAATCTATGTTTGCAGTATAAATAAGAAACATATAACGGATTTTCATCAGAGAAGTAGCCATTTAGGGGATGTGATAAAATACACTATGTCGCACGGGTGTGTTACCGGAGTGAGTTTTCAGGCCGTTTAATGCAATACATTAAGCAGACAACTAGGCAGAGAACCAATGCGTTCGTGCATAAGAACTCCTTGAGTATCATTTCACATGATTCTCGGACTCCCAGAAATTCGGGGGCGAATTTCAATGTGGAGGGGGAGAATGTCATAGCGTATAGGTATATAGCACACTTGTACTGCCTTTCGGTACAAGCCGGCTTTTACAGCAACGTAGTAGATTTGCTTATCAATCCGGCGGCCCGGGTTCGAACCCCGGCCGGGCCAAAGGTGTGTAGCATTTTTGCCACCTGCTACACAATGTCAGTAAAAATGTCATTAATGTCCACGAAGAACAAAACTGGACCGAAAACGGCACCTTGTGAGACACCAGACAAAACTTGAGCCCAATCCTAAGTTTCACTGTTAGGTTCGGCAATAGTATACATGGTGTTGGGGTCATCTGGATGACCAGCATCGCTAAACTCAAACTCAGCCATAATGTATCTTTCTGAAATAAAGAATATAAGACTCTTACTTGGGTATTCTTACGACATGAATGTCGTAACAATGGAGAGGAGACTAGTTGTGTGTGTGTGTGTGTGTGTGTGTGTGTGTGTGTGTGTGTGTGTGTGTGTGTGTGTGTGTGTGTGTGTGTGTGTGTGAATTCGGGTTTAACGTCGCTTTCAACAATTTTTCAGTCATATCACGACGGTGTCTGGTTGCGACAGGGAGCTCAATGCTCACGTTTTTAGTGCTGCTTCACTGAAGTATCATGTCCCAGACACATTACATGATACAACACCCAGTCACATTATCCTGACACTGGATCGACCAGTCCTAGCTCTACCCCGTAAATCTGAGTGCCAAGCGAGGAGCAGCTAGTACCATTTTTAACGACTTTGGGATGTCGCGTCCCGGGATCGAACCCGAGACCTCCCGTTCCCCGGAGTGGACACTCTGCCAACTGAGATTTCGGGGCCGGTTTGGAGCATAGTTGTAAAAAGGGGGGAAAATCGCTTATGGTGAGATTTGAACCTGGGACAATCGGGTATAATCAACTGCTCTAAGCACTAAGCCAAAGAGTCAACTGTCTTCCTCAGTTGTATTCCGCATAATCAACCAAGGCAGGTATAATACAGGTTAGGTGCTGCGGACCGTAACACCTCACCCCTTTTCTTCAAGTCCGTATGTTGATGCGAGGACATTTTTGCGAAGAAAGTCAAATCCCGGGTGAGCCACCATCTTCCGGCATGACAGCCATAATGAAGGAATGGAGCATAGCTGAAAAAAATAAAAGACTCTGTGCGAAAGAGTCGTATCCATGACGCAGTTGTCATTGGTTATAAACCTGTAGGCCAAGGAAGATAATTCAGGATTAGAAGTTGTGGGTCGTAACAGTATCAGGGGCGTAGCTGGAAGAAAATCATTTGTACGCAAACCAAAGAAAATACTAAAAATAATTGCTCCGTTTACCAAATGGGAACCACTCTTATAGGAAAGAATTTGCTCCCTGATGGAAAGAATTTGCTCCCATCAGGGAGCAAATTCTTTCCTGTAATTGCGGTCCCCGTGGCAGAGGAGGAAACTATGCTAGCTAATAAATAGTGTTGCGTATATCCTAGGCAAATACAGTTCTTCTTCTTCTTCATCTCGTTCTTCTTCTTCTTCTTCTTCTTCTTCTTCTTCTTCTTCTTCTTCTTCTTCTTCATCATCTTCTTCTTTTTCTTCTTACTTCTTCTCTCTGCTTCTTTTTTTTTTCTCTTCTTCTTTTTTCTACTTTTTCTTCTTCTTTTTCATCTTCTTCTTCTCCTTCTTTTTCTTCTTCTTTTGCTTCTTTTTTCTTCTTCTTCTCCTTCCTCTTCTCATTCTTCTTCTTTTTCT
Organism: Lucinisca nassula; assembly: GCA_963580285.1. Lineage (NCBI taxonomy): Eukaryota > Metazoa > Mollusca > Bivalvia > Lucinida > Lucinidae > Lucinisca > Lucinisca nassula. Next base: position 40,939,854 of record OY757013.1, read on the forward strand.
TCTACGTCTATTTTTTATGTTTGTAATGTGTACGCAAATGCGAATCTGCGTACAGGTAGCTACGTCCCTGAGTATCATGGACAAACTTTCCTATCTATCCCTCACACTGATTTCTTTGGCTGGCTTGTTTGGTTGGGAGTTTAACAGCCCAGCAAGCACTATTTAGGTCACATCGAGCCAGTTAGTTTACCTTGACGGCTTATAAAACCAGCACAGTGCATATTCTTACGCCAGAATTTGACAACCACCCTTCTTGAGTCAGTGAAAGGGAGAGAATGAGAGTGTGTGTATTTTGAGTTATACGTCTCAGCAACCCGCTAAGGTTATACAGAGAGGGGGCCTCATTTAACGACTCGTCAGAAAGTTTGGAGAAGCCAAAAATCGAACGTAGGGCCCCTGGTTTATGCGTTGAGTAAAACAGAATGGTTACGAAAGAGAACATTTCATGGCAGACCAATTTCAGATTCTTTTTCTTGCATTACTTAAATCTTAAAACATAGATTTTTAATATGCGGTCACTTCGACTGCTAACGTCCATTGTGACGTTTAGTGACGTCGCATTACGGGCAGCGTACACGACTTTCTATACAAATAGCGCACATCAGACACCCTTTGAGTTAAACACCTCAGAATTCTCGACTTCAATGCCAGCCCTTCGTAGAAAACCCGGGTAGGATAAAAGTTTCTATCCCAGGGTAAAATCTAGGATTTCCTCGTCTGGTGTGCAAGAACTTGAAAAACGGGGCTAGTATTTCGTTGCTCGCAGAATTTGATCGCTTTCAGCGATCAGACTATGTGCATGCGCAACTTCTGTACTAACAAATTATTTTGCAGATTCGTGTGGTTGCACTGTAAGTGTTGTCTCAGTGAAGTTTGTTTTGCTAAGTATAGCTCATCGTTGGCTATTTGAACGGTCCCTCTGTAGTTTTGTATTATTTACATGTTTATGTACAAGTTATTCTTGGGCCCCATCCACCGCTGCTTGTGGAAATAAATGGACTGCATGAAACTTCCACACAGAGCTGAATCCCGTCGCACAGGACTACTGGTTAACCACTTAGAAGGTCTTAGTCTTCCCAGGCAAAGTGGTGCGAGTCCGACCGTTCCTTCATATACATGTGAACCCTATTAGTCTCCTTGGGCGGTAGATTTGAGATGTCGTTAAATCTCAATGACGGATAAAAAGACTTGCAAAATTGGAAACAATTCCAAAATGACCTTAATAGTGTTGACGGGGACGTTAAAGCTCAGTTCAAACAAACAACAGGTTATTTTGTGACATTTTTTATGGATGATAGCGACTGTTTATTGTGCATCTGTTGTAAAAAGTTGGCTCTATGTCATAAACACACCTTAAAACCCAAAACACTTTTTTGTTTTAGGAATGGCCAAGCGCATACCGTACATATTGCATTTTTTCAACTAAAGGGCAAATATGTATCGTTCCTCTTGGTTGTTTCTTGAAAAGTGGCGCTTATAATGGGTCAAAACGTCCAGATTCGGTTTTTCGTATCCGTGTTTGTTGTTCCATTTGTTCCGTGTTTAGTGTACTCAGACTCAACACATGATCCGTGGTAAGGTGTACCCTTGTTTCAAGGTAGTGAGCCAAGAAAATCGGCACGATTCTTATTCTAAATGTTTTTATGAATTATTAAAATAGTATACTTACTTCGATGCCTAGAGGCATGAAAAACCCAAGAATGCTCGTGTATATGTCAATTATTTCTGATTGATAGACCCTTAAAACTTGAAGTTTTGTTTTTCTACATATTTTGGCCTAATTTATGGCTTTGATTTCCCTTCTCTGACCGTGTCATAACTTAAAATTTTGACAAAACAACAAAAACACAATCTGTTGTCATTGCAAAACCAACAGAAAAACGTGAATCGTGATATGTTCGACAAAATAAAGGAAACATTGAACTCACACTTCTCCTGTCAAAAAAAAAGACGGTAGCGTTTGTTGTACTCAGTCGCGTCACGTTGTACCGCGGTTACCGGTGTGTTTACGCAATGTCACATGTGCGTCGGTGCAACGTTGCACGGACGCTGATTTTACGCTGCCCTAGCAAAGTATGCCTGCTGGGCGAAAGGCTCCGAACGTTGCGGGCATTCATTGGATTGGAAACGCCTCTCAAGAAAGATTCGTGTCATTTCAAAAATAATGGATGTGTGATCTTAACGTATAACTACGACCTTTTGAAACAAAAGTACAAGATACCGGGAGAAGGAGGCTAATTTGTCAGCAAGTCACAAACATGATGACCTTAATGCAGACTGCAGGAAATATCCCTGACGTATTGTAAATTAATTGACTGATTCATTTGTTCTCTCCTCAGACGAGAATTTCATTTCTTTCGTAATTGCTAAAAGATGTTTTCGTTTCCTTTTTCGTCAGCAGTTATCTTCTTTAGTTGGTCTTAACCCATTGAGACCGGAAACCCCTAAATATGTACCTTGGCAAAAAGTGTAGCCCCAGATCAGACGCCACAGAACGTGGCGTCTGATCAGGGCCTGCACTATTTGCTAACCATTTTCCATCAAAATAGAATAAAAACGAAAAAATAGGCCTACCACCCCTTATATGATCAGCCCCCGCCCATCGGGGCTTGAAGAAATAGATGGGCTGCATGATGCTTCCACGCAGAGCTGAAGCCAACCGAACACGTGTACTGGTAAACCGCTTAGAGGATCGTTAAACGACGTTAAACCTCAAATCAAACAAACAAAACCGCTTATATGACAAATGCACTTGTCCAACATATAGCAATGGAAGAGTCCACTGGTATACAATGGTTTAAGAATTTTGTTTGTTTGATTTTAGGTTTAATGTCCCTGTCAACACTGTATAGGTCATTTTGGAGACGTTGCTGCCAATTTCGTGGGACTTTTATCCGAAATTGAGATGAAATGACTTCTCAAGCCCTGTCGCCAAATAAAACCAATAGGGTTTTTAAGCATGGACTGTCCGAATCGCACCGCTTTGCCTGCGCAGGCTTAGATCCTCTAAGCGGTTTACCAGTACTCGTGTGCGGTCGGTTTCAGCATCATGCAGCCCATCTATTTCTTCAAGCCCCGATGGGCGGGGGCCAAAATGGGTTAAGAAAGATGAATGCCTCGACATGTTATCGCTTTTTGTTTGCAAGGTAGACAATTATTGGAACTTCTCGAGTGATTCCCTTCCTAAAAAAGGGTCTACTCTTAAAGGATTACTTAATGTTCTCGAACAGTGAATCATTCATACTGTCAATTTTTAAAGTATTGCATCACGTTAACGAGTCCGTGTCACGAACACCCCTTTAAACCCAATTTATATAGAGAAAACTGCGGTTTACAGGGGTAAATGTATACGCTAGTTTTCTTTTTTCCTGCCCCAAGCCATAGGCGGTTCTAACGAATTCCCACAATCTCTGTTTTAGCAGAAATATGAGAATTAGCAGAATTTTTCAGCTGAAATGTGGTGGTATAATTTTCAATATATTTGAATAGATGTGTTTTTGTAATGACCAAGAGTGATTAATTTTATGTTTCAAGAGGGACAAAATAGATTTTAAAGTGATGTCGCCCCCTGAATTTTTGTTTGTTTGTTTTGAGGTTTTAACGGCCAATTTAACACTATTTTAGGTCATTTTTGAGCCAGTCAGTTTACGTATCCACACTTTCCTGGGCAGGCTTATACGTAAGCGGTTAACCAGTACAGTGCACATTCTTTCGCCAGAAACTGACAACTGCCCTTCTTGAATCAGCGGAAGGGAGAGAATGACCGTAGAAAAGATTTCATGATCAATCTCCACGAAAGAATGCTGCCGACCAGGGCAGGTATCGAACCCGAGTCCTCCTGATCACCAGTCGGACGCGCATCCGACTGAGCTACCGATGCCCCCCCCCCCCCCCCCCCCAAAAAAAAAAAAAGGTGTATTCATTCCTCTTCATAAACAAGATACATGCTCTGGAACTGAAACTCTTGGCCAAAGAATCGTGACAAATATGCATGTGTAAGGGGGTAGCATTTACCGTATTTTTTCCGCCATTGCAATCAAGAGAGACAACCCTAGAGATTCTGTAAACAGAGGTAGGGTCACTTTAATCCATTAACCCATTGTATGCGGGAAACCCCTAAAGGGGTACCTTGGCAATCAGTGCAGGCCCAGATCAGACGCCGTAGAACTCGGCGTCTGATCAAGGCCTGCTATATTTGCTGACAGAAATTTCCGTAAAAAATAGAATGAAAACGAAAGAATAGGCTTGACACCCCTTATATGACAACTGGACTTGTCCAACATATAGCAATGGAAGAGTCCACTAGCATACAATGGGTTAAAAAGAAATAGATATCTTTACCCTTGTCCTGCTGAATATTCATATATGCCACACCCAC